>JAGFPH010018720.1:0-13460 GCA_018207615.1 Philaenus spumarius
TTTATATAGTTCTTTTAATTGCTACAAGAAACATATTTATTTCGTGTAGGATGTTGTAATTATTAGATTTTATTAATTCTTCTAGATTTATGTTGTTATAGGGAGGTTTATAATTTTCTGCTCTTAAAGCATTATATATATTTAACCTTAAATGTTCATTTGATGGACACTTTAAAATTAAGTGTTCTAGTGTTTCTACTTGTCCCGTGGTGCACTGCAGGCACTGAGGAGTAAAAAACGCATTTAACATGTGTAAATTTTTATTAGTGATGGCATGACCAAAACGAATCCTGAAAATATTTATTTGTTCATATCTGCTAAAGTTCGATTTAAAAAACCAAGGTTTTCGGGGTATTTCCGGGTTTATAGATTTATACCAGTATGCTTTATTCGAAATTTGTAGTTCTTTTACAAAATCTATATGATCTTGTGATCTTAATGCAGACATCAAGTCATTTTTTGGTAAAATGAGCTCTGAAATGGAGTTAGTACTGTCTAGTGCTGCATCATAAGCCAACGTATCAGCAAATTCATTTTGATTAATTCCTATATGGCTTGGGACCCATTGCAAAAAAAAAACTTTGTCCTGTTTAGAGATTTCTTTTAGAATTTTGATTACCAAGCCGTCTGCCCAAAAAGTGCAACTGGAATTGTCTATTAGCTGAATAGAAGATTTGGAGTCAGTGCATATTACGAAATCTTGGAACTGCGTACTATTTGCAAATTCAATGGCCTTATAGATTCTGTATAATTCAGCTGTGAAGCTTGTTACATGTTTATTTAAACGAAATTGTTTGTTTACATTTAGAAAAGGACAATGAAAAGCTGCTCCTGTGCCGTGTTTACTTTTGGAACCGTCAGTGAAGATTTGTATTTTGTTTTTGTGTTCAATATTTATAACCTTTAAAAATTCCTGCTGTAGAATTGCGGGGTTTGTCGAGGATTTTATAGTTTCAATATTGGGAAGGTTATCGTTGCAGTGTAAATTTAAGTTTATTAATGCTAGGGGCATGGACAAATCAGTAGTTCTGTCCATTTCTAAAGACTTTTGGCAATTTATTAGATCAAGACTGATACTACGGTTGTAGGCTGTAATGGCTAGTGGAGACTGTTTTTTCTGCCAATATCGGTTATGACTGATTAACATGTTAAGTTCGAATAAATTAAGATATACTGGATGTGAAGTGTCATTGATAATTTTGTGTATCAGTTTATGTGTTAACAATAAACGTCTTGAACTTAGTGAATGGATGCAGGATTCTGCCTGTAATGCTAGGATAGGCGTGGTTTTGAAAGCCCCCATTGAGATCCTAAGAGCTTGATTTTGAATGCAGTCCAAAGTTTTTAGGCTTGCGTTTGTTGTCGAGCCAAATAAGAAACAACAATAGTCTAATTTAGATCTTATTAGTGATTTATATATTTCCAAAAGAAAGAAAGGTTGAGCCCCTTTCCTACCACAGGCAAGGGATTTTAGTATATCTATGTCCTTTTGACATTTGATTTTTAAATGTTTTATGTGTTCTCTAAAAGTAAGTTTTCTATCAAATATCACACCTAATATTTTGTGACTGTCCACTATAGGAATTTGGTCACCATTTAGGGTGGACTTTAGAACATCTGAATCAATGTGTCTTGCCCTGGTGAAAACAAGCATTTTGCTTTTTAGTGCGTTTAAGGTTAGACCTAAAGTTTTGATTTTTTCATTTACGGTGTTTAGTGCCTGTTGAAGTAAGCTTCTAGCAATGCCAGGATTTTTATGTGACGTGTATATTAATAGATCATCTGCATATTGAAGGCAGGTGATGATGGGGGGAATGTTTTTGTGGATATCAATGGAATACAATGTGAACAGAACAGGACTTAAAACACTTCCTTGTGGAAGACCTATTGATGTGTGTCTAGTTGAGGTCTGCTTCAAACCGATGAATGATAATTTTCTATTACTTAAAAAATTGTGACAGTATTTTATGAACTTTGACGGGATCCCAAGTTTGAACATTTTTGCCAAAAGAATTGGAAGATGTACGCTGTCATAGGCGCTTGCTATGTCTAGAGATATTGATATAGTGGTTTCGTTCCGAGTAAGGGCTAGATGTATATCTGTCGTATAATGTAATAGATAGTCGGCAGTGCCTTTTCCTTTTCTGTATGCATATTGTGAAGGAAGGAAAATATTTTCTTTTTCCAGAAACCATTGTAATCTATTCTTGATCATGGTGTTTAAAATTTTGCTAAAACAAGGGATAAGAGAAATGGGTCTATATGCATCAGCTAAATTTTTGTCCTTGTTTGGTTTTAAAATTCCTATTATTTTGAAATGTTTCCATTCACAAGGAAGTTCCCTCCCATTCCAAATTTCATTGTAAATCCCCAGTAACTTTATTCGGGTGGATGTTGGTAAATTTTTAATTAGGGTGTAATTTATGTTATCCAGACCAGGTGCTGTGTTTTTGTTTTTTGAGGTTATGGCTATATTTAATTCAGTGAGAGTAAAATTGCATTCTAGTGCATGATTCCCAGCATTTACAACAGGGGATTTGATTTCTGATATGTGTACCGCATAATCTGGGCTTACGTTTTTCAAAAATTTGTAACTCAGTTCTGTGTCATTTTGCAAATAATTATTAAGGGTTTTATTGTTTCCTGCTTTAAAACTTTTTATAATGCCCCATGCTTGGGCACTTGTCTTTGTGGAGATTTCTGTGCACATCGATTGCCAACTTTGTATTTTGGCTTGGGTAATGATTTTTTTAGCTGCTATTTTGCTATTTTTATATTTGACAAAATTTTGAACAGTCATGTTTGTTTTAAATGCTTTAAAAAAAAGCCTTCTTTCGGCAATAGCCTTGGAACACTCTTCATTCCACCAGCTTTTTGGTTTGAATCTGGGATTCCAAGTTTGGTTGTATGACAGATTTACGAGGGGTTTAGCTTTGTTTAAGGCATTTTCAATGATTGTATATAAAATTGTTATGCTAAAATTTTCAGACGTATTTGTTAGTTTTGTTATTTCAGATTTAAAGATATTCCAGTTTACATTCTTATAATTATTTGCGGATTTTTGTAAATTTTGTGTTATATTACATAGGTTCTGAGGTGATTGAATTCCTAAAGGTTTTATTCTGAATTCCATGAAAATTGGAAAATGCATGCTGTCCATGGAATCATTACCAACCTGCCAATGTGTTAGTAGTAAATGAAGTGTAGGTGTTGCAAAAGATAAGTCTAAAGTGGCTGGAGACCTATATAGACCTGGAGTGGTAGTCGGATTTTTATCATTTAATAGAATATATTCTGATGTGCCATAGGCAAAGAAAATATGTTTTCCTCTAGTATCCATTTTGGGACTGTTCCAATAAGGATGATGTGCATTAAAATCCCCGCATAGTAGGGACAAACCATCATCTAAAGAGAAAATGAAATTGTTCCACGTGTTTTGTGGGATTTTAGCTTTGACGCAGTACAGGTTATATATGTTTACAGGTTTGTTAAAGTTTTTAATTTGTATACCCTGAATTTGTAGGGATTCGGAAATTGTGTCTGGTAGCTTTATCTTTATTTCATCCCAAATGATAGAGCTTGTAACTTACGGTTACAAGAGATAAAAATATTTCTAAGTGTAAAGTGTTAAAAAAAAATGAGGTTCGGTAAAAATTTCAAAAAATAAAAAAATTATGTTTTTAAATCAAAAATAAAATGCTATATGTGGATTATTCAACAATCATTAATATCTCTCCTTCATCCTCTTCATTTATTCACCTTTACACCAAAAGTCGTCGCTCATATAATATTAAATCATTAAAACACCTCTTAGGCCTATTGCCTTACTTCAATAATAAAATCACCATTCACCTAAACTCTCCATAACATATCTCACCTAACTTCAACGTAGAATAATACCTTATGCTCCACCTTACTTTGACTCACCTTACTTTCAAAACCTTAAAATCACCTTCACCTAACTCCCACAATAATAATAAAAAAAATAATAATCATAGTATTTGTAATAATCCACATATAACCTCATTTATGCTCTATTAGCATATATCTATTCATAATTATCAATTACTGTAAAAATATTTATTAATTAATTTAATTTCCTCAGGGGTGGAAACCTGGCTGTTAGAGTACAAGCTAGTTGGATGTTCGTGGCTGTATAAAGAAATTCAAGACATTGTGGCAACAACCTTTGTTTACTCAAACATATTTAGAAATGAATATTTACAACAATAAAAAGATATCAACGTCATAATACAATTATACAAACAAATCAAATAACTATTTACAATTATACAAAGTTTGGTCAACCGTATCACTCAAGATATGACGCAATAGAAATCAAAAGAAGCTACTTTTTAAAATAATTAAAATTTTTATAACTTATTTGCAGACTAAAAAAAATGTGTCCTATGGCCATTATTACTTACTGCGTTACTCGTCGCACTGTTTTTTACCTAGGATTTTACGTCGTTAACACCATTTACACAAAGTACTTGAAGCCTATTTCGCGCTATTCTTGTCGAAGCACATGGTCAAGTTATAAGTCGAAAAAACATTTGATTTACACCATCGATTTTAATTTTTTGGTTTACACTAACTCCAAAGTATCTGCCTTTCACTTTGTGACAACATTCGTCACCATCTCGAAGAAAAAACTACATTTTTATGAAATCTTCATCACCGGCCGTTTACAACACACACTGACTGTTACGCCATTTTTCCAGTTCTCTTTCATTCCACAACGTTCCTTAACGTTGCCAATTGCTGCGTCTCGTGCGTTTTGTCACGTACACCACTTGTGCTAAGCCTTCTGTATTGGAATTGCTTCCACGCTCATCATATATGGAGTTTCTTATTATCTTTGTATCTTGATACATATGCTGAAATTGTTTTTTATACTTTGTCATTGCTTTTATATTGCTAAACTGTTTATAATTTGACCATTGTTTGTTTTTTATAACTGTTTCTGTATACCGTTCACCTCAAATGCACTACTCGTTGAAGGAAATTCTCTTTTACTTTTTCACACTTTACATACGTTCATATATTAATATATTTTTTAAGTCTGCTTTTATATTACCTACTTTTACAGTCTGCTTGTATTTTCTATTTATTTATTAAAAAAAAATGATTCTACTGTAATTATTTTGCGTCATTAAGAAATTTATATAATATATATAAAAATTATAAATGGTTATCATTATATAAGTATTGCGTCATTTTATTTATTTAGACCAAACCTCTGTGCTTTAGACACTATAGGAAACTGCTGATCTATTTTTTATCGTGTAGTTTCTCTGTTACATGGCTGTTAGTGTTACAAGCTATGGATCAAAAATGCAATCCCGCCATAACCATCGGATCTGCTTAAACTCAAAATTTTATATTCTGTGGAATTTATTGTTTCCCTATAGTTTAGCAATGTTTCTTGAATTACAGCTATGTGTATTTTTTCTTTATTTAGAACATGTTGTAGCTCAGCCCATTTAGGTTTAATGGACTGGGCATTCCACTGTATAATTTTAATATTATTTGGACTTGGCATAATTTTTTTTTTTTTTTTTTTTTTTAAATAATTAAATTCTATTTTGTTGCAATGTTTATAGTATGTACATTATATTCGGTTCAGGTTCTTTTAATAATACTCATTTTCACTGGATTTAGGACTATTTATTAGCATTTGTAACTTTTCGCTTTCCATTACTTTTGAAAACTCTTGTATTGTAAATTTGGTAATTTTGTCTATTATTGCCTCCTGAATTTGTGTTGGATTAAACTCTACCGTTTTAGTTTTACTCATGTTTCGTAATTTTATTCTTGCTTCGTTTAAAAGAGTTTTTAAATAGTCATTTTCAGATTCCGATCTACTCGGTTTTTGTTCCCAGCTGGGTGAATTATTTTGGTTAAAAAGTACTTTTGTTTGTGTTGTTTCCTTACGATTAGGGTTTTGTTTAGGCCTATCATGTTTATTTTGAGGTTTAGGTTTGTTTTTAACATTTTGTTTGAAAGGTATATATTCTTCATTGCTTTCCGACTGAAAATTATTTTTATTTATTTGTACAATATCCTCCACGACCAATGGATTATATCTATTTGGTGAAGTTATGTCCACTGGGGATTTTGGCCTATAATGCTTAGGTGTTAATGTGGGGAATTCTGATCGGTTTTCTGTATCTATTCTTGTTTTACTATTTACCATTTCAGAAAAAGATTTTACATGTGTGTATTGTTTTTGATGTTTATTATTTTTGTAAGTGATTGGATAAAATTTACTGGCTGTAAAATAGTCCATTTTTCTTTCGGTCACTAAATTTTTTATATTTTTTTGTCGTAAAAATTCAGGACATTCTTTACTTGTGCTCTTGTGATCAATAAGACAGTGTATGCAACAAGATTTTAAATTACATTCGCCATGGTAAGATTGACCGCAATTTATACACAATTTTTTGTTTTTACAGGGTGAGTTTGTGGTATGCCCGTATGCATAGCATGAAAAACATTGAATGATTGGTATTGAATAAATATTTACCGGTATAATTACATAGTGTAATTTTATATATTCCGGTAATTTATTCCCTGCGAATGTAAGTTTGACAAAGTGTGTTTTGATAATTTCGCCTGATTTATGTTTTTTTGTGATTCGGTGAGCTGCTAAAATTTTATACAGACTTTTCGCCTCATCAACGATTTCTTCAATTTCTACATCGGGTTCAATAAAAACTACCCCTACAGTTTCAACCCGAAAGCTGGAATGAAAACTCTATATTCCCTCAGATGGATTGATGTAAGTAATTCATTAGCAGATAGTGCAGTTTTGCACAAAACAGATATGTTTTTACCTTTTCGTGTAATTTCTGTAATTTGTGTATGATGGGTGTCAATTATTTTACCTATTTTAAAAAGGTTTAACTTTTTATTGTTTTCTGGACAAACAATTACCTCAAAAGGACCTTTACTATGTTCATCATATTCTCTTTTTTTGAAGATTTTTTAATTTTATCATTTGGTTGTGTTTGGCCTATGGTATTTGAAACTGAATTATTTTCTACAGTTAAACTAAATTTACGTTTTAGTGTGTTATTTGGCTCTGTTATATCTGCCGGTGGTAAAATGCTGGCTAAAGCTGCACTAATTTCGTTATCAAACTCCATTTTGGCAAAAGCTAGACCTGATTGACCAGGTCTAGCCTACAAAAAGAAAAAGATTGTGTTTCTAGATTAAATTTGTATTATGTTAATCTACAGTAAAATAAAACAAGAATTTGTTAATGTATTTACAACAGGTGTTAGTCTATTATTATTCTACATATTTAAACCAGTTAGAAATATCTAGAATAAGACCTGAATAAACAAGATTTCAAGGTAGGTTATTTTAAAACAGTCACTGTGCGTCTATGAACACGTCTGTTCTGAATCACAACCACTCGAACTATGAAAGTCATCATTTAAACTTTTGATTGTTATTTCCTATGCCTTATTCATGTCTTCTGTTGCTTGCTGCTTGCTATTTTAAATGGCTAAAGATTATGACTTTGTCATTAATAATTTTCAGAATCAACTATAACTTCATGTTCATCAAATATTAATCAAATTATTAAAAAGATTTAAATGGATGTTAATTTTACTTAACAGATTGTTTATGTTTATAATTCAAGGGTTCAACAACAATATCAAGAACCACTGGAGGTAACACTGGAGTTCTGATTCCTGTGATAGCTGACTTGGTAGAACAGCTTACCTCTATTCAACAGCCCAAACCTAGGTTACATAAGCTGTTCCGGGACTTTTGGCAGTACTGTGCTGTCACAGGATATGCTGTTGAATCAAGTAAGTGCTAATAAACATAGCTAGACAGATAGTGACCTTTAACTCCTTAAGGAGTACCGTGGAACTTCTATATTGAAATGAGTAATGAAAAATTCCCCATTTGAAACATATGAAGAAGCAGACGCTCCGATGTCATTATAGTACGAGTGTTACACTGTCCGGTAGCACGTCTTTTTAGCACCAAGTATTATATCACAACCCGTTTTTCATCACACAAACAATACTAATAAGCCATATAACATGTTTTTGTACAGTTTTTTTGCTGATTTATAAACATAGACATTAATAATAGTAGGTTCATCATTTGTAAAACGTTCCAGAACTGCAGTATCCCTTGAGCACTTTTTTCCAGAACGACATTACTCCTTTCACGATAATTTGCATTACTCCGTAAATGGTTCAAGAAAGACAATCTTGATGGTACGATGAGCATTATACAATATAGTAGGTAAACTTAATTGGTTCAACTGTTTCTTTTATCACAAACTCAATATACAGTTTTATTTGTCTGCTATTTTTATAAATCATATTCAATTTCCCTTACAGATAATTGGCCTAGAACTTGGTACGAAGGTATTAAGGAAATTGCTGTGAAATCACCGACTCTAATCACGCAGATTTCATCAAGATCTGATATGCGAGAACTACGATACTCTTCCGTTGTCAGAAGTGCAGATGTATCATTGGTATGATGAAATTCTTAAACATTTGTGTTATTTATATGTGTGTGTTATAAAATTTATCAAAATCTATATCTGATTTTCAAGTTGTTTGTCTAATGAACATTACAAAGTAGAAGAAGAAAGTAAAATGTATCTGAACTTGGCCTGGCACACTGCCTTTGGATCAGGTTTCTTGAATTTGAGAATTGAATTTTCAATATATTTTAAAATATCAAGCTGCTTTGTTTTTATTTCAGTTACATTATTTAATTACATGTTACTAAATTGGGTCGTCTTTGTAATGAAAGTGCATTTTCTTCATTTAATAACCGTTTCTTCTCTGACAACTTTGAGCTTCAGTTTGGTCTTTGTTTGTTTGAATCAAACATCTGTAATTTTCTGGATATTACATTATAATGTCCATAACAAATCATTAAATGCTTATAAGGTCTAAAAACAAACTTTACAAAGACATGTTTTTTATGGAGATATCAAGTCGATGGGATGTATTCAAGAGACCGTGACGCATTTAGTTCCTGAGAACTACCTTCACCCTTACACATTTTCTGGATATGTACCACCAATCGAAACTGGACCTTTACAATAAGCGATTACTTTATTAAATTATTGGACCAATTTGGACTTACGAAGCAGAGCTTGGGGGATGTAGAAAGACATCAGATTGACTGTTGGTACAACGATGTCAAAACTGTAATTTGTGCAATGACTAACGTAAGATGGTACCAGTGTAACGATGACCCACATTCAGACATAAATCTGAAATCAATTGAAGACGTTACAAAGTACTGTATCGTGCAATGCGAAATGAGAACAGACTTTTTAATCATGTTAACGTGGAAGCTTTACAGCTACTGGACACTTAACAGTGTATAAGACGACTTTGCCGGCTGAAGCTAAAAGATCTATCCCAATAATAATACTGAAGTTTTAGATACCTAGTATAATGTTAGAACCCAGATTATGATTTAGGCTTCAACACATGTATCTTACTTATTGTAATATTCAGATAATCAAAATATATATATTTTTTTAAATTGGTCTCCAATAATATTGATAAGTTGGCCACATGTGTGTTACTTGATATGATAAGTAACAATAACTTGAAAAGTTTTGTGCTGTAATAAAATTGTTGTTGAGAACATTGTTTTCCTTTTATCTTATTTCATTTTGAAATCCTGTAATGTCCGTTATAACTATGAGTAATTATATCATTGTAAATCATTTTTATAGGACAAATTTTGAAAGACCTTCATATTAGATTACATATGAAATAATAATTTCTGTGCCTAATTTCAACTGACATTAAGATTAGCGTTTGATGCCAAAAATATGCAAAATTACAACACTTTTTTTTCAGTGATTAAATTCTTAAGATGCTTGAAATAAAATAATAAAACTCTATTCATTGACAATTAACAAATTATTTATTTGTCCAAACAAAAAATAATAATAAAAGATTTAAAAGGAACAAACTGGATTCAAGTCAACAAGAGAAACAAATTATGAAATATTGTTATCATAAAATATTATGAAAGACTTCAAAGTGTATTAAATGTTTATAATTAAATAGCTAGTTAAATTAATCTTCATGAATTCTGTAACAGCTTTTGTTAAAACTTAAAGAATTTAAAATGAGCTCATGTACATATGTAATGTTTATAAAATTCTATCTCCGGGCCGGGTTTTTCATGCCGACTCATCCAAATTTTACTATAATTCATCAAATATATCTATAAACAACAAATTAAATATACATTTACAATACACATAAATCTATATACAAGTTCATAAAATGAAAGAAATTGTTTACTCTTTGATCAAGTCAGTTACACTGGAAATAAGTTGTTGATTTTTTTAAGAAAACACTTTGAAATACGAGGGCTATTCAGAAAGTAAGGAACGTTTTAAACTTAAAAAAAGACTAAGTACGAGAAAAAATTTTTACTATATACATCTGAAAGTGTGACTAAAATACTACTTTACAACATAGTCACCAAACAAATTGAGGCACTTATCGTAGCGGTGGACAAGCTTTGAAATTCCTTCGTTGTAGAAATCTGCTGCCTGCGATCTCAGCCACTCAGCGACGCACACTCGTAGCTCCTCGTTGTCTTCTTCTTCGGTGGGCGATCCAGAACCTTGTGCACATCAGCCTATAGGGCTTATTGCGCTCCCACGTAAGGATGTTGATCCCTCAGTTACCCTTGTCAAGATCCATAAGCCCATTGAACTTAAGAATCCTTTTAACAAGGTTGTCTCCTCGTTGTCGTCAAAGCGCTGTGTTGCTAGCCAGGTCTTTATTCTTGGAAACAAGTGAAAATCGCTTGGTACTAGATCGGGACTATAGGGAGGATGAGGGAAAACCTCCCATTTGAACAAATTAAGTAGTTCTTGAGTGCAGTTTGCCTTGTAAGGTCGGGCATTGTCATACAAAAACAAAATTTTGGACGACAACTTTCCTCAGTGCTTGTTTTGAACTGCCCTCCTAAGGTTGCGTAAAGTTTGACAGTACCGCTCATAGCTTAGTTGCACGTTCGAGAAAATCAAAAAGCAGCACTCCTTGCCTATCCCAAAACACAGTCGCCATAAGCTTCCTTGCTGACAAGGTTTGCAAACATTTTCTTGGTTTTTTGGGGATCTTGTGTGTTCTCACTCCATGGACTGTAATTTTGGCTCGCAATTGACGTGTTTCACCCAAGTCTCATCACCAGTTATGATTCGGTCCAGTAATGAATCACCATGTGTGTGGTAGGCGTCCAGAAATGTTAAAGCTGTCCCTTTTCGCTGACCTTTATGGTCTGTAAGCACTTTTGGCCTAGCTTTTGAGTGAAAATTTCAAACAACAAAGTCCTTCAAACTTGTGGAAAACAAAGCGAAAGCTCAGTTATTTTGAAACGGTGGTTTTCACAAATCTTTTCATCAACTTTAGCGACCAGATCGTCAGTCTCAATGCTCGGGCGTCCACTCTTCTCTTCATCATGAACATTGGTTCGGCCATTTTTAAACCGAATGCACCATTTTCGGACTTAACTTTCATTAATTATGTTGTCTCCATACACTTCACACAGTTGCCAATAAATTTCTATCGGTTTTAGATTTTTTGTCAACAAAAACCGTATGACAGACCGCACCTCACAAGTGGCGGGATTTTCAATTGCGGCGCACATTTCAAATTTGTATATAAAAAAAAAACTGGCAGCATAGGAACGTTCCCGTTTTTACGGCTGGACGCCGACTGAGGAGCCGAACACGCACACACCTAAATATATGCGATTGGCATTCGCTAAGCGGCGTCAGGCGGAAATGTTCCATACTTTCTGAATAGCCCTGGTATAAAAAAATGTAACTTCTTTTATAACACAAAATAAATACAAGGAAATAAATAGGTTAGGTCTCACCGCATTAGAGTTTCTTTCTGCAACTTATTATTTTTTTTTTAACCATTGTAACAAAAATTCTCATGAACTAGCGTTTGGTCATCTCTTTTTCGTATTTATGAATATAATCCTTCTGTTTTGCGCTAATTCCGCACAATGGTTTTATATATGAATAGAGCACTTATGCATTGAACTATATTCCTCCAGACCTTAGGTCAGACTACTGTAATAATAATAATTTCCTTTGTTTCAAAAATGGGCCTTCCCTTGGAAAATGTTAAATTTGTTTATCACACTTCACGTTACGTTTTATATTTTAACCAAACTTCTGAATTTTGTTATTTTTCACATTAACAATGGTTTTTACTTGATTATAGAACAATTTTGAATTATTAAAATATCTTAAGGATTATTTATTTTTAGTATTAAACTAGGAAATAATTCTCTTGTAATCATAAAACGATATTTTTTAGAAATTTACATATTTATATTGTGAGATAAATCCGCGAATACTTTCAACCAAACATGTCGCTAGGACATGCCTTACTTATAGGCTCAATTTCTCAGCTGAAATATGGTAGATTCCCGTGTTTTCTTCTTTGAATTATAGTGTTCTTTTAAATGGTTGTATTAGATTATCACATTATTTGGGAAACTGGTTTATTTCTGAATCGTTTGATATTAGTAGTTAAGCGATAACTATTTTTTATAAAAGAATGTTTATGGAAATTACTTCTCTTGTCTGAGGTTTTCATCATTTATAAAAGTAGGCCGAATGTGTGTCGATATGTTTAATTTTGAATGATTTCCTATGATTTTGACCATTTATTTACATCCGATGATGAGTTAGATTATTTAGAATGTAAATTTTTTATTTATGTTCGGTCAATTATTATGTCTAAAAGTTTAATTTGGTGGATAAACTCGTCTGTAGTCAACTTACTTCGTTTACAAGTTCAGTTACTACTATTTCACCGCTTGGCGCGCCGGTGTCACGTAGCCGATGATAGGATGATTTGAAATAAATCATGGTTTGTTTTTGTATTTGGGTATTTCGTCTTTGGCCTATTTTAAATTATAATTTTTATTTTGAAATTATGGAATGTTTCAAAATGCTCAAATTTTGGTGGCTGTCTAGTCTGGCAGGCGCTTTGTAGACTCTGAGGGATTTGCTGACCCTTACTACTACACGTACAATCTCACGCTCCACCTGAGACCCTACCCTATTTAATGGCCGACTGAGCAGTCCACTTTCTTTGCGACTTTTAAATCTTGACAGTAAGACGAGAAAAATCAGTCCAAACACGATATAGATATAATGTATAACGAGATATAATTTAATGCATAAGACACCCTCTAGAATTGGGTAGGCCAAAAGTTGGTTAGATATTATGCTAATATTTGATGAAACGTTTAAATATTTATTTTGGTTGTGTGTGTGTATGTACTAATCTTCGTTTATGTCTTATGTTGAATTAATTATGTTTATGTCTTAATGTTAACTTTTTTGATTACCAGGGTTTGTAACACTGACAGTCATGTAACAGAAATGCTATACGATAAAAAATAAATCA
>JAGFPH010018721.1:0-16034 GCA_018207615.1 Philaenus spumarius
GTTATTTGATTTTCAGTTTAGTTCAAGAAACTCATCTTGTCATCTGATGTACTTCTGACAGACTATGTTTGTATCAATCATTTTAAAGAACAAATATTTAAGGAAAATTCCCGTTTCAAAAATTTGCTTCCGCAGTGACACAAGAATAAATTATTTTAATTTAAACAGTATTTACTAGATATGTCCGTGTAGCGGAATAAAATGGGGTGGAGTAAAATAGTAAAATTGTTACAAATGATTTAAAACATGTAATATTAAACAGTTTCAAGTAATTTTAAAGATACTCATATTTATCTTGCTTTGTATTGTGTATATACAGTTAGAGTCCCGCTATTTGAACTAATTGGGACTGAATACTGTTCGGTGTTCGGTTTAGCAAGAATTCGGAATATGTGTATTCATGAATAATATCAATGTATTGACTCTCAAGGCATACGCTCTTGACTTGGCCTTACGCTACGTCGAACAAAACTCTCCATCAGGTTGTTCGAACTGTGTGTTTTGTCATCCCACAGTCTGTCCGTTAGTACCGCATTGTCTTGAAAAAAGAAGGAGATAAAACTAAAATTCTTTCGAGATAACGAAAATGGAGGAGAAAAATAGGCCTGTGCGAGTATTCGAAGATCGAGTATTCGAACGCCGAGCTTTTTAGTATTCGGCTCGGCTCAAAAATAAAAAAAAGTTCGAAAAAATTCGAGCCGAGCTTTTTACTTCCGACAGTAATAAAAAATAAAACCCATCATAAGTCAATGAAAATAGCACCCACTATTTAAGAAACAGTATATTTATTTATTTTCCTTAAACGTTCCCAACGTGCCCATATTTCATCGTCTACTGAAGAGCTAAAAATACATAGTGCATGGTATGAAGACGACGCACGTAGCAGTAAAGCACAAAGGTGAAAAACGGTTGAAATCACAGCTGACTGGATTATACAACGTTACGTTACAACGAAAATAACGCAATGATCACTGTTCATTGTTCTGCTGTTGCCTGTTACCGCAATAATAAGTCGCAACAGAATCTGTAAGTTTCGTCATTTAATGCGAGTTCGGAATAGCTATGTTTTCTTTACGAACACGGTAGTTATTAATCTGCCGAAAAGTGACGACATGAAAACAAAAATTATAGGAGTGAAAAAGTAATACAAAAATAGTATCAAAAAGGAACAAAGAATAATATCATGATATTATGAAAGCCTGTAACAGATAAGTTCTCGTTACCAAAAGTAACGGTGATTTATCGTTGCGTATGTATTCGTCGATTATAGGTTTTGTTGTTTTTCGTATTTTTGCCACCATGGCCAACAAAATTATCCCACCACTGCCCACAAGCGAATCAAATATTAATTATTCCACTTTTATGAACATACTAAAAAAATAGGGCATTTTTATCGGTATATTATTTTCTGCACTATAGTTCGTCCTCTAAATAGTATCTGCAATCTTGAGTCAAATTTATTCTCTCTGTTATCGGAAATATCAAAACTTAACCTATATAATTTAAAAAGTAAAAGGTAGTTTATTAAGTAGCAAACAAAACAATTTTGTAGAATATGACTACACAAAGTGTTTCAAATCTGTAACATAGGGTGAAATTATTTTATGTTTATGGTAAGTAAACTCAGCATTTGGGCAAGTAAGTAAAGGTTCAAAAATAACAAAGGGTTAAATATAAATCCAAAAATTACATTACAGAAGTAAGTAAAGATTCATAAATCAAGAAAGTAAGAAATGATGATTAATTAATTATTATGAAATTATGTCTTCATTTCATCATAGGTATGTTTGTGTGTAATATAATATGTTTGTTGTAATGTTATCTTGCCTATATATTAGGCCTACTTTTTTTACTCTAATGCTGTTAAAATTAAGTATTTATCGTTTTAATCCCTGATTGTTACCTAGTACTACATTGAAGTAAGTAATAAGAAAGCTCGGTTCATCAAAAGCTCGAGTTCGTGAGCTATATAAAAAGCTTGGCTCGGCTCGGCTCGAACTCAAAAATCTAGGCTCGCACAGGCCTAGAGAAAAACGGATAAAACCAAAAGGTGGCAACAACACTACTATTGATTAACTGTTGTATCTATTCCTTCCTTCTTTCTGAAGGATCCAGTATCCGTTTCACCGGAATCTTGTGTCCGTTTCATCGGAACCCAGGCAGCACAAATATGTATATAATATGTATTAAATACTTTCAACCAAAGTATAAATGTAGTATATAATATGTATATGAAAGTAAATAATATGTATTATATACATATAAATGTCCCCCAAAAATATGGATAAAAAACGTATATATAACGTATACTAATATGTTTTGTATACATATCCTATACTAACATAATAAAATATGTATAAAGTTTTACATATTAAATATGTATAAAATGAGTAAAGTAATATATAAAATACAGATATTATATGTATTTGTGGATACTTTAAAAATACGTTATGTACATGGTGCTCAATTTTGACTGCCGGAAACTTCAAGGGGTTATTTGTCAGCTAAAAACAAGCAAATAATACAATATAACATGTGTTCAATCTCAAACCGTTTTCTGTAGTCGGTCTGAATATGTTTTTATAAAATCCTAAATACCGGTACCTCAAAAGCGAGTAAACACAAAATCATGAAACTTAGCGTGGATGTTGATATAGTTAAAAAGCAAATTTCATAGAAATCTGAATTTCTATAATGTTCCGTTTCAAAATGGCGGCTGTTTGAAATATTAAATGTCAAATATCTAAAAAACCACAAATTTCATTAAAAAAATTATAAGATACAAAAGTTTTGGAGAACTTAAATACGAATCTAATGGTATATCACTTTTTATCGTTGGGTCAAAGGAGATAAAAAACTTCAAATTAGTGGCCAAAAATATGGTTATGGCTCTACTTAGCACTAAAAAAAACCTTTTTTGTCCACCAATTTGAATTTTTTTAGTTACCTTTGACCCAGTGATAAAAAGTGATACACCGTATCGTTAGATTCGTCTTTAAACTGCCCAAAAAATTTTTTTTCTGAAATTTGCAGTTTTTTTAGATATCTAAATTTAATATTTTAAACAGTCGCCATTTTGAAACGGAACACTATTCGAAATTCAGATTTATATGAAATTTGTTAACCACCTTCCTTAACATTCATTCTAAGTTTAAAAATTTTATGTTAACCTGTTTCTTAGATATTTAGGAGTTTTTAAAAAACACGTACAGACCGACAGATAGAAAATGATTCGAGATAGGGCACATGCTGTAAATGTATTATTTGCTTATTTTTAGATGGCAAATAACCTCGTGAAGTTTCAGACAGTCAAAGTTGGATACCCTGTATTATTACTGTATATACCTTATACAAATTATTTACTGCTATGTTTGTAATATTCTACACAGATTATATCACATTCTATTTTGAGAATTAATAGATGCAAACAATAAAAATATAAGTTTGATTGATTTCTAAGAAAAGACAAACTATTATAAAACAATTTTAAATCCCCCTACAACATCGTTCGCTCGGGCGTATTTTGAATAAGCTGTTTTCAAAATCAGCTACACGTACAATCCTACAATTACTTTAACTTAGTAATATTTATTCCGAAAAAAAGAAGAAAAAAAACATGTTGCATAATGTAATAATTTTATAAGGAAACAAAAACCCTTGCAGTGGTTCTAACTAGTTATTTTCTGGCCTTTACTTGAGCATATTTTAGGGATCTAAAAGAGTTTCAGGCAGAAAGTAATGTGTATTAAATGTTTTATTTCATGTTTAATTTGAAGATTTTTTACAAAACATTTTGAGTTTTTGTTTTAACATAAATTTGTGTGCCAGCTTGGCGAAACCACTCGTTCGTCCTTTTTTCGAAGGTCTTCAGGTCGAATGTGCCTTGGTACTTATGCCGCATAACACCTGAAAACAATTATAGTTCACTTAAAAATTTATATTTATTAGGTAGTCATCAAGTTATTTTCCAAACCTAAAAAAAACCGTTGACCCTGTGTTGTTGTGTGATTTAAAAAAAACTAGAATAAGTTTAGAGTGGTCAGTTTTTATAGGATTTATGAAAAAAAAAACCAAATCCTTACTTTAAAAGTTATAATAATACAGCCCATTTCCGTGTTTATACTTTTTTTTAAATACAAGTAGAACCTTGATTATATGTCACTCTTTTAACAATCACATTCCATTATACGTCATTGTCCAACGATGTCAACTTGCAATTTTGTGAAGCATCGTTATTACGGAAAGTGTCTGCACATTGTAGTGAAAATGAGAAGCAATTGTACTCAAAAGTATAGTTAAGTGGTTGGGAGGTTTTATTAAACATATAAAATGTGAATTATGCATTTTAACATGTTTTCATGTTTGTTTTATCCCCAAAACCACCAATGAAATTCCTTTTTCATATTCACTTAATGCATAATTTCTGTTATCCACCTATTCAGTTAACCGTCACAGTCATAGTCACACTCCCAATAGTGACGGTTAATAAAGGTTCTACTCTACCTAATAAAAGGTACTACATTTACATACAAAAGCACAAAATTTGACAAAAGTTATAGGCCTACACAAGTGACACACGACCTATTGCGGAGACAAAACAAAATTATTTAGTTTTATTAAAAAATTAATTTAATTTTGAAGTCAATTAAAATTACCGGTATGTTAGTTATTTTTCATATTAGTAGTTTTTTTGTTGTTGACAATATATGTTTACATGCATATATGAGAGTTGTAGTCTACACAAATAATGCAGATAATCTCTGTGGTAAATTGCAGTGGCTAATGTATTATACTATCATAAAACACAGAAGGTAATAAAATATATATCAACAATATGAACAACAACATGTTGCATTTTCTTATATTAGTTCAATATAAGCCGATTTTTTAGTTGCTACATGTAAGTTTTACATATTGCTACAGTCTATTTTCATAAATTAACAAAAACCAAATTTTAACTAAGAAAACTGGCGGAAGTTTACTATTCGACCCTAGGCTAGCCTATGGCAACAGAAATGCAAGAATCATTTTAAAAAATAGCCTAAATGTTCTAACCTATAGTATTTAGTCACAGTATGATTAACTGAATTCAACATTTAACTTAACTGTAGAATGTAAAACAACGTTGTTGTCTGCAAAAATATCAGCCTAGGATCGAATAGTAAACTTATGGCAGAAAACTTTCTTAACTTATAATTTTATAAACTCTTGCGGTCCCTGGTTTTAAAACGTAATGTATTTATGTATTTTAGGATTATTTTATTTTTTCAGCCTAGGCCTAGGAAAGACTGAACGAACATGAACTAGAGACCTAGGTTTTAGGTTAAGCCCAACCCATATTCACACGATTAGCGGTATAGCGATTTGTATTTAGGATTATTTTATTTTTTCAGCTTATGCCTAGGAGAGTCTAGTTAACCTAGGATAGACCGAACGAACATGACTTCCTAGAGACCTAGGTTTTAGGTTAAGTGTCTAACCCATATTCACATTACCGGTATAGCGATTTGTATTTAATTTAATTAATACAACAATATATATATACAAAACATAACTTAATTTAAACTATAAACTTATTCCAATGGCGATTATTGAAGTAAAATAGTTAAACTGTCTTTTTAGTCGTCCAAAACTTTACTAGATATAATTCAAAAGAAGCAAAGTACAAAAGAACGAATACGCTATAAACTACTTTAAAACAAATCTTCACTATTACACTAAAACGTATTTATTTAAACATCAAAATTATATGCTAATATTGTTATAATAAAACTCACAACTTACCTGAAATAACTTGAAAAACTGTGGTAGCTTTTCGGGTTTACCAATTTGCTCATTTGCTGACAATGTCACAGAACACTCTGGTGGATTATAATGCAAGTAAAGTCCAGATCATAAGGTGTAAAGTAAGTATAATAAAATACAGCTGCTATCTTTTCTTGCAATCTTTAAAGTCAATTATGTTACTTAAACGTAATTTCGGTCAAAATTTCCGGTTTATTTTTTCGTTTCATTGTAAACTTTACTAATTTGATTTTCTTTATGAATGTATTTATGTATTAATATATAAATACGTATATAATATGTATAACTAATACATATACCAATCTTATACATTGATACATTATATTTACGTATTATATACGTAGTGTGCTACTTGGGAAGCTAGTATCGGTTGTACATTTAAGTGTGTGTAAATTAGTTGATTTTTTGTGTTAGCAGTGATTAAAAATGGTTCTACAGAATTGTATAAATGGAGCCGACGTGTACTGCAAGTAACCAGCTTTCATTCCAATTTTGTTTCAGGCGTTTTCATCAAGTTTAGGCTCTGTGTATGTTCGGAATAGGCGGACTCTATACTGTATACACAAAAAATTAATTGCTAAACAATATTTCAAAGTCATCTGGCTATTGACTGACTTTGCTACTAATGTTTGAGGCCCTACTAATTCCGGTTATTTTTGTTTTAATTTCACTCATACATAAGGTGAATTCATTATTTACTTCCTATCTGAGACGCCTAGTATCAAAATCAGCAATGTCCAATTTTTGTCGATTTTGAGGTTTTTATTGAATATTGTTCTAGGTGCTGGATTCTACAGATCTATAAACAAATAAGTTTCAAAAGTTAACAATATCCAATGTTTTTTTAATAGTAAAAAATGATTGCAGTATCAGACCCAACAATCTCCAACAGAGTTACGTTTCAAATACAGCAATCTCCAATCCAACCAATCCCAGCTGGCCATTGTGTTTCCCATGATGCTCAGCTGTATTTCATTTTTGCCATCTGTTTACTACTTAGTGGCTTAGTGGTGTGTTTTGATGTTAAAGTAAAAACGTGGTTTGTTTATGAGTGATTAATTAATTACTTTTATAAGTATATTCAGTTGAAATGGATACTTCTTTAACATCTAGTGTGTCGGTTTCTCCCGTAACTCCAACGAAAGCTAGGAAACGGATACCGCAACCTCAAAAATGGAAGAGAAACATTGCAAAAAAATTGAAGTAAGTAGCATAACCTAAGTTTATCATCATTAATGTTAATCATGTTTTTGTGTTGTTTACGCGTTGAAGGTTTCTTCCATAAAATAAAATGGATAAAGTTCACGTTCCCACATCAAATTAAGTTAATAAGTCATTAAGACTGTATTTCTTTGCTTTCCAGATACTCTGTAAAGACACTTCCAGAGTATCCTACCTGCGGACACAACACAAAGTCATTGAAATGTTCCACATTAAGGATGCAAGATCTCTTGAGAATCCACAAACAACTATATTCAACAACTGTTAAACTTGAACAAGATAATATTATTTTGAGGAATGTTAAAATTTCCCCAGTAAAAAGACGGCGTCCTAAGAACAATGAACACAAGAGTAAAAGTTATCAAACCAAGTATTTTGTGAAGGGTCGTGATGGGGCAAATGTTCCAGTTTGTCAAAAAGCATTTTTGAAAATCTTCAATATTACTAGAACAAGAGTAGAGTATCTCGTCAAGCAATTTGCTGTCACTGGCGAAAATGTTCTTGAAAAAAGAGGTGGTGATCGGAAAACGGCATTATTTCAAGCGCGTAAAGAGGCTGTTGTGAATTTAATTTCAGCACTTAAATGTGTAGAGTCGCATTATTGTAGGGGTAAAAGTGTTAGAAAGTACTTATCAAGTGATTTAAATGTAGTAAAACTTTGGAAAATGTACAATGCACAAGCTCTGGAAAATGTTAAGGTAAAGAAATCTCTATTTAGGATGATTTTCAATCGAAAATTTAATCTCGGTTTTGGTGGTCCGAACCGACATGTGTTCTACCTGTATTTCATTGTCAGAACAACTGAAGACTGAGACTGATGTCAATAAGAAAAAGGACCTTATAACAGCCAAGCGCATTCACAAACTTCGCGCCAAGGCCTTTTTTGATGCTTTGAAAAGTGATGACCCTGATATACTTATAATGTCTTTTGACCTACAAAAGAACTTAGTACTGCCCAAAGTACCTGATCAACAGGCCTACTACAGTCGTCAACTCTACCTGCACAATTTTGAAGTAGTACAAGGAAATTCCAAGAGTAAATTAGATCCAGGAAATTGTTTTAGCTACACATGGACAGAGGATACGTATCCTAAAGGTTCTAACCAGGTCGCCTCTTGTATCTACCATCGGTTAAGAAACACTGAAATGTCACAGTTCAAAAAAATACGACTCATAGCTGACGGGTGCTCAGGCCAAAATAAAAACAAAATCGTTCTGACAATGTGCATGAAGTGGTTTTCCACAGAGGCACCAAAAAATATAAAGCGTTTCGAGTTGTACTTTCCCGTTAGGGGACACTCTTTTTTACCCCCAGATAGAGTCTTTGGGGTACTCGAAAAACAGTTTAAAAAACATGAAGTTATAGCCAATCCAGATGAATATTATGCTATGATAGAGAACTCAACGACTTTATATGGAGCAGGTATCGATGATGTTTTGATGTACAACTGGCACGCTGAAAGTGATAAACATTTGAAAAAAACACAATTTTGGCACTTCAAAATCTCTCAGGTAAAGAGAATAATCCTTTCCCGGTCGAGGAAAACCCCAAGTAATGTCCTAGTCCGCGGCGAATTAAATTACAGAACCGATTGTGGTAAACCACAATTTATCACAAAAACTGGTACTGTTGCTGCTAATGTAAACCCGGACATAATACCGTCAGGAAACCTAGATAAAGTGAGTACGGCGAAACTGAAAGATATTGAAAACTTGCTGTCTGTCCACTATGGAACTGGTTGGAGAGAAAATGACTCTTTGAGATACTACAAAGAAGTACTCTCAAGAGCTGACGGACTCAATGTCGTGAATGAGGACGGAAATAATGAAGACCCCATTTGCGAACCAGTGACTGAAGAAGAGCCACTATTATCTGTATAAAACTGTCACGGTTATTTTTTTTACAATCTATATTCAGTGCAAAAACATTATTTGAACTCCATGCTAGGATGCCTGAAGACATGTCCAATAATATTGTAATATATTGTAATATTGGAATATTGTAATTTTAAAAGATAATAAACTCAATGCCCAAAATAATTGGTGTTTGATTCATAAATTCATTGTCTTAATACCTTTTTAAAGTGGGAATGTAACTTTATCCATTTATATTACTTCACAAAACGTTGGAACCAAAACAAGCAATCTCCATCCAACATAGAATCAAAAACAGCAATCTCCATTAGATATAGAATCAAAACCGGCAATCTCCATTTGTTGGCTGCAAACACAGCAATCTCCATATTTTAAATGCTAATTGCTTTGAAATTAATCAATTAAAGCAGTCCAGGACTTTTTAAATGACATATTAGAGGTCGAGATATTTTATTACAGTACTTAGTGTATTTACAGTGGTATGACATCAATATGTAACAGTTTTCTGTCTCTACCGAAAAATTTCTAAAACTGGAGATTGCTGATTTTGATACTAGGTGATTCATCTGTTGATTCTTTTAATTTACTTTTTGAGGTTATTGTTTAAAAAACTACCATATTACAATCTGACTGCTGTTTTGTTTTTACATCACCATTAAACTCTCAACAGCTGTTATTGAAGAACTTCCTTTAGGCATGTTTCTCACTTCCACTCTTTGAAGTTATATTTGTAAGTAAATAAAATAAATGTTTTAAACCATAAAAGGAGTAGATAAATTGGTTTATGACAACTGTGCGTGTATTACTCATCTATTATGTTTTGTATGACCCAAATTGGTTTTATAAATTTCAACTAGTTCTCTTCCAAAATTTGTGCGTTGAAGATAAGAGGGCTCCCAATACTCCACCTCAATTACTGTAAAAATCAGCTGCTAAGCTGTTAATATTATATTATTTGTTTTATTGCTGTAGTAATTATAGACAAACTGAGTTTACATTGTAGATCTTTATGGGGTTTTCTAGTAAGTAATGGTTTTGGTAGCACATTTCTAGAGTTATTAGATTAATTCTAATAAATTTGGTGTTGCTGGAATGTGTTTTTTGAGTTGCTAGATTGCTATATAAGTTTTGCATAACTGAAGCAAATAATCAGTCATTTAAACTAACATAAGGTATATTTATCTCGAAATGTAAAGCAAAGTAATTTCTTCTTTATAAGGCCTGTAATCAGTAAAGCCAGTATCCTTTGAATTAATTTTCAGATGTTATTAGTTATTTTATCTTCTTTAATAATAAATCTTGTTGACAGGGCGTTGACATATCATCTCTAAACGAAGCTCTACAGTCTTCTGGTCTCAGCGGTGTTGCACTTACTTGCGGCTGTTTGAATGGTGCGACATGTCGTCAAAGGATTCAGTTACTGCCGGACACTGTTTACACAATTGCGACGGATGTGACGAGCTTCGTAGCGCCTGGTCATAGTCACCAACTATACTGTGCTTGCAATTTGGGTTTCGCAGGTAAAGTAAAATCATCTGTGTAAATATTTGTAGGTTAAAATACACTAAATATAATGTTACATATACACCTAGCCTACATGTTAAATGTTTTACAAACAACCCAGCAGTCCATAAATAAGATATATGGCTTTGAAATTGTGCAATTCATGCATGAAATACTGCAGTTGTTTTCGTAATCTACAGAAAAGAAAGTTTAGCCTTATCTACAATAGAAAACTCCTTTTAATCGAATTCTGAGGCTAATATCTTACAGTTTAAATAGAATATTGTAGAAATAATTTTTCAAAAAATGTGTAGAAAGAATCATAAAAACGATAACAAAGAAACAAGGTTTTTTTCAATTGAGTTTGAATTATAAAAAATATGTGTGAATTGGGCATTTAGGAATGTTCGAATTTGTTTCAATAATTTATGCTAATTTGATTAACTTTATTCCTTTTTATTTATAAATACCTTAGTTTACGTTAACTGCTCGCAGTCCTCTCTTTGGTCACCGTTTAAGTGATGACGCGCGTTTCGCCTATTATTCAGGCATTGTCGAATCACAATTCTTTAAGAAAAATGGCATTTATACAATGCTCGTCAATTAGTACAAACACTTAACACATTTAAAAAATATATGTATGCACAAAAAAAATAATTCGGTAAAGTTCATTAGGTATGGGAATTGTTAAGGAAAGACGCACACGTGCACGTTGATCTGTCCTTGCATCATTACTAATCGTGTTAACATGGGTAGCGGAGTTGGTGCAGGAGTCTATGGTCCTAGGTGTAATTTATCTAAGGCTATGGGAGCCTTACCATCAATCTTTCAAGCCGAGGTCGTTGCTATTGATCTCTGCGCCCGGGAAATCCTAAAAAGAGGGATTAAGGGAGCTAGGATTGACATCCTATCTGATAGCCAAGCAGCCTTAAAGGCACTTGAATCATTCGCCTTTGAATCAAGGCTAGTTTGGGACTGTTTTAAAGCAGTGAATGACATGGCTAGACTCAATAAAGTTACTCTTAACTGGGCGCCTGGCCATGTAGGTATCAAGGGCAATGAGGCAGCAGATAGACTTGCTAGAATAGGAGCCAAAAAACCCTTCATTGGTCCAGAACCTTTCTGTGGGAGGCCTAAAAGCCATCTGAGAAATGTTGTTGAAGTCTGGACAGAGAAGACCTGGTCCACACATTGGAACAATGCTCCTGGGCTTAGGCAGGCAAAAATGTTCATCTGTCTCTCCAAGTCAAAAGCACAGAAGCTTTTATTAATGGGTAGGAACAACCTTAGACGGATTGTGGGAATCCTCACTGGTCATTGCCCGGCCAAATACCACCTCAAAAAAATGGGGCTGGTTTCGGAAGACTCTTGTCGATTCTGCTCCCTCGGAACTGAATCGGCTCAACACAGCCTGTGCGAGTGCGAGGCTCTCGCACGGAGAAGATTTACGGCTCTTGGAAATGCTTTTGTTAGCCCGGAAGAGGTCCGTGGTGTTGATCCCTGGACCCTTATTGGTTTCGTAAGAGACCTGAAGGGGATCTGGGATGATCACTAGAAAGGGAAGTATACCACAATAGATCTATATGGGTCGCAGTGGTGAGGAGGCTTATCACTCCTCTATCCCAAAAAAAAAAAACTTGGGTAGCAGGGAGAGGGTTGTGGAAGGGGTAAGTTCAGATCTGATAGTAATGTCAAAAATTGTATTAGACTGAAAGTGCGTTTTTTCATTTAACAGCTTCGTTGGGTCTGCTATATTGGCCTTGTATACATGAAATTTCTCGAGGACGTTCATTTTTGGACCTTTGGAAGTTTTACATAATATGTCCATGTTGTTCTGAATATTGGTGTAAGTATGCCCTGTTTCAAACATGTGTACAGCGTATTTGGAATTGGCGGTGTTAGATTTGTTGCTGGGTGGTGTTCCTTGAACCGAGTTTTAAATGCATGTCCTGTCTGTTCTACATAGTGTATATTGCAATCGTCTCAAGTTAGATTATAAATTCCATTTCCATTATATGGGCATGCATTTAAAACTCGGTTCAAGGAACACCACCAAGCAACAAATCTAACATGACCAATTCCAAATACGCTGAACACATGTTTGAAACAGGGCATACTTACACCAATATTAAGAATAACATGGAAATATTATGTAAAACTTCCAAAGGACCAAAAATGAACGTCCTCGAGGAATGTCATATATACAAGGCCATTATAGCAGACCCAACGAAGCTGTTAAATGAAAAAACGTACTTCCAGTCTAATACAATTTTTGACATTTTATCAGATCTGAACTTACCCCTTCCACAACCCTTCTCCGCTATCCAAGATAACCACACCCTTCTCCGCTATCCAAGATAACCAGACCCTTCTCCGCTATCCAAGATAACCACGATTAGTAATGACGCAAGGACAGTTAAAGGACTGCGAGCAGTAAACGCAAAACTAAGATATTGTTAAATATCACTTCTAGCCCGGTGAGGCAAACACAATCATATCATTATACATTTTGTTTACAACATTAACAGATTCGATCAAGAAAGTGAATCTTTACTTATATTATACAGAGTTAAAGTGTAGTATTTATTCAAAACTTGATGCTAGAGTTCTACCAGATAAATAATACAGTACAGTCCCGCAAACCCGGACTAATGTGGACTGAAGGGTGTCCGGGTTTGTGAAATTTCCGGGTTTATCGGGAAAGGAGTAAAAATAAGAAAAATCACAAGTTTTTATACATTATTACTGTATTACACATCCAGATTGAGTTGTAACTTGGAAGCATGGCTGAGAAGGAGGGAGGGGAACGAATGACGAATAACAAAAGCTCGCTGGAATGGCGAACGGTGGGCGGGACTAAACACAACACGCAGAGGCAATGACCTTGTTCAGTCGTTCTTTGTTCAGAGCACTGTGTGACGAGGTCAATGTCACATAGTGCTCCGGTCAGTGCCGTAGCGTTTGAAATGCAGGAATTTACCGCTCTCTAAGGGTTTCCGAGTTATCCGGACTTCCCGGGTTATGGGGGTCCGAGTTTGCGGAACTCTACTGTAACTATTTTTGCATTATAAGGGGAGCTTTCTTATAATATATGCTCAACATTCTTAAAATACTACTTTCTTTTGAAAACTTACCTGAAAATACTACCAAATTCATTGTTGTAAATTTATTTGCTGTTGAAGATATTAAAATCAGCTGATTGTAATGAGATGATAAGATTGTGTTAGACTTTTTAAGTAAGATATTAAATTACCGTAAGAATCAAGTTAAAGATTTTTTCTGAGATTATAATTAACTTAAGCAGTAATAATAGTTAATAGTTAGTAGTTGTGATTTTGTGAACTGAATCTCAAGAATTTTTTAGAGGCAAAAATAGGGCTTTGAAGCACAAAGCTTCTTTGGTTTTAGGGCCCTAGAGACGACAAACAGTTAATAATAGTAAACTAAACATGTGTTAATAAAAAAATACTTTACCGAGTTAAATTTACAATATTTCATAAATAATGAGAAGTATTTGTATTTAGAAGGCTGTTATTTAATGTACTAGTTTGACAAATTTGTATAATAAAATGTTAAATGATATGAAGCAGATTGAAACAGAATTCAAATTCCCAAAATTTGATTTATTTTTTTTTAATTAATACATTGATTTTGTGAAATTATTGTATATAAATTCATTAAGTACAGTTCTATAATATTAGTTTTGTGTTTTAATTTAAAGTTTCCCTTAAACTGTATTATTATATCTACACTAGTGGGAACACTTGGTTAATAACAATCAGCCAAACTGGGTTAGAGTTTGACAATTTTAATGCAGACACAATCATTGTCGAAACCACACTTCTGTCAAATGAAATTGTAGTGCCTTTTATTCTAGTTTTTACACAGATTTTGGGAAATTTGACTATCTAGTTCCAATTAGTTTAAATTGTAAGTCCGTTAAGGTGCAACATAATGCCTCACATAAATACCTTACTTCCTTGTACTGCTCGCAGTCCTGTTTTGATCACTTTCTATACGGTGACGTACGTTTCACCGATTTTTTCAAGCATTTCAAACCGTTTATAAACAAATTTTAAAATGATTTGCATTTGTTTAATGCGCGTCAAAAAACTATAAATTATACACAAACACTCCACAAACATTAACACAAACACACGTAATGGGACATGATTATGACGATGTAGTTTATTAAAATAGCAACTCGCACAAGTGCACCCCGGCCCGTCCTTGTCTCAGGACTCCAGTCCAGTAAGGCAAAAAACAAAAATAAATCATAATGCTTTAACAATAATTTCAGATGCAATAGCTACATTACTAATTATAGATGGTTTATATTTATTTTTTAGGAGACCACTGCGAGGAATCCCTCCCACCAGCTGAATGTATCTGTCCATCTCCTCAAGTCTGCGTACCTCAGCAAACACCTCCTGGTTATCTCTGCCTCCCTCCCTTTTCAGGACCTCCTTGCACAGTCAATCATACTTGTCCGCCTTCTATAACATCAAGTATTTACAGCATCACTTGGGAAGAATTGATTGCCATCTGTATAGCTGTCACGACTATCATCTTCCTCGTCATTATTTTCATTATTTACAGGTAAGTCATGAGAATATCTCTATGTAATACATGAGCATTGTTTGATAAACCATTGTTATCAAATGATTTAAGTTTGATTTAAGTTATAAGCATAATAATCTAGGTGACTAGGCCTACGTTTATCATACTGCTATACAAATATCCTGATAATCAAACTTAAACTAAAACACTCAAACTTCTGTTTATAAACTAACATCCAGACCAGAAGTAAGCTTTTACTTTATTTGTTTACATTTAATATTAATTTTATATATTTGATTTTAATTTGTTTATCATTTTACTATTCAAAGAATCATACAATTTTTAAGCAAATATTAACAATATATTTACTAAAATTTTTTACAGATCAAAGTTGTTTAATAATGTAGAGTTTGTAGTTTGTAAAGTATTTTGAACACTTTGCCTTTTGTTAAGTTTTCCAAAGACTCGTCTGTTCGAGTCTCTCACACTCACAGATCAGGTGTTCTGCGGTTTCCTCCAGCAGGCCACATTTCCTGCATTTTGTGTTCCCAGAGAAAATGCCATTCTCTGCAAGTGTTTTCTAAGATGGCCATGTCCTTTGATTAGAGCTACTATCTTCCTTAAATTGCACCTGCTCATCGTAAAGATGTGAGATGCAATTTTTCTAGACGGGTCAAGAAGTGTGAGTTTGCTCACCTCCCTTCCTCACCACCTTCCTTCACCACCTCCTTCCTTGCTCTTGTCTTGCCCAGACATCAACAGCCTGCATAGCTGTTGCCTTTGATATGCCACAGAACGGTGAATTCAGTAGCTGCTGTCATTTTGATAGTTTATCTGCACACTCATTTCTACCAATTCCAACATGCCCTGGTACCCAACCGAGTGTGACCCTGTTGAGCTCCACCTGTTGTGTTGTGGACTTGATGCATTCCCAGACTGGTTTTGACCTGAACTCATGCGAGATATTTGTCCCAACATGGTAGACTAGAATATTGAAGACCTGAAGTGATATATCTATTAAAGCAAATCTATGTATGTACAGTGTCGCTTTCGAGAAACTTATGCAAGAC
>JAGFPH010018723.1:0-16034 GCA_018207615.1 Philaenus spumarius
TGTTGACGACTTTGATGGGTGGAGGGGTTTGCTGGATCTCCATTGGAGATTCATCGTCCGAAGACGATATTGAAACCGATGAATGCTGTCGGGGTGGCGGTGGTGGTGGCGGGGGCATCGGTGCCCTTGTAGAAGATGTTGGTGGCTGTGGAGGAGGGATGCGCCCAGTGGGTGCCCTGCGTTGTTGAACCCCCTTGTTCCTACTGGCATGCTCCGCGTATGCGGGACATCCTCTGTAGTTTGAAGGGTGCTCCCCTCCGCAGTTAACACACTTGGGAGGATCCTCCCGAGGTTTGCGACACTCTGTCCTATCGTGCTCACCAGCACATTTCAGACAGCGAGCCGGTAGATGGCAGTTTATGGAGCTGTGCCCGAACCGCTGGCATTTGTAGCACTGAGCTACAGTTGATTTGGGGTGATAGGTGTCCACAGTCACCTTTATGTAGAACATATGTGTAATAGCGTACACGGCGCGGACGAGAGCTGTTCTCTTGAGAGATACCAGAAACACGTTGATAGGTTGTTTCTGGGAGTTGGTGATGGGGGTGCAAGATGTTGGGGTTAAGCCCCTTAGTTCCAGATCCTGGATGATGTCATCTGGTGATGTGGAGTAAGGGATACCCTTTATCACAATCTTCACTTCCTTCTCTGAAGGAGGAGTGAAGGTGTGAAAATGAGCCCCTAAATTGAGAAGCGTTGCCTGAATTGCTCGAAATTGATCGATAGATTTAGGAATGATTCTGAAGCTGTTTCCTCGGCAGCTAACTTCTAGCTGGCCGCCAGTAGATTTGTTGAGCTCTTGAAATATTGCTTGCCAATTCTTAGGATTTTCCAAGATGATGGGAGGAACTCTTTCCTTTGGTTGAGCAGGTGGCTTTGAAGTAGATTGGTTGCTACCGTCAGATTGGTAGCCTGAGAGACTTTCTTTCGATGAGCTAAGTTTTTGCCGCTTTCGGCTGACTAGTTGGAAATCGTTATCAGATTGTCCATTTTTGGAAGTGGACGGTTGGTCCTTAAAAGGGCCATTGTCCTCTGCGGAAATTGACTGGGCGATGCATGTTGCGATATTTGAGTTTGAGTTTTGGTCCTGAAAAGGGCCGTTTTCCTCGACTAAATTGGTTTTGGAAACTGAATTAACTTTTGAGACTTGGTCCTTAAAAGGGCCGTTTGCCTCTGCATTACTGTCCGCCAGAATGACGGACCTGGTTGGCTTGACCAAAACCTTCCCTTTGGCCAAGCGAGGGATCACCGGTGAAGCCGGGGGACTCCTGCCTTTAGCCTGGTTTAGGGGATTTCGGCCCTGAAGGACCTTGTACCCTTGTGGGGCGGACATACTCAGAGGGAGCAGTCCCTAGGTGTGTGTATTGTGTTGTTTCCTAGACTGTTGTGTTGTTTCCTATACAGTGTATTCCGTAGATCCACTTACCCAACTGTTGGCAGACCAGCTCTTGCGCCCGCATGAAGTGCAATGTACGGGAACAGAACTCTGATCGCAGACACCGGGCTATCTTCGTTTCCCACGGAGAGTCGGTGCGCCAAGAAAGAAGTTTTGGCCGCTTATGATGTCCCCAGCAGACTGAAGTGGCTCGAGACGGCAGGCAGGACGTCCGATCGGTAAATTAAAGTTGGCTCCGTAACACAATTTCACTCTTTAAATAGAATAACTCGCACTATCGCTATGCTTTCGCAGGTCCGGTACTTTGCACCAAGAAGACGGGAGAAAAAGACTTAAGATTCCCACAGGGTGTCCTCCGAAAAGACGTCTTAGTACACAGGCGTACTACCAAGTGGCTAAGATGCTCCTCTGGACTGTTTCTTCCTCAGCTAGAAGTGATCTAAACCCTGTAGAAGCTGCCAGTAGACTGATGAAAGATATTGTTCTCCAGCGAAAAGTAACATCTAAGTGCGAAAAGTAACACTTAGGGGAAACGTAGTCGACGAATTACAGAACGGCAAAGTTGCCGAGTTCCGAACCAGTGTAGAGTTTGGAAGCCTTGGCGAGTTCTTAAGTTTGCGGTTGCAAGTTCTTAAGTTCGCGTGGGGACTTAGAATATTTTCGACAGAAGCTACGCGGGAGATGGTAACTTTCCCGGGCGCAGTGCGATGAACGCCGAGAAAGTTTGAAGTCGTTGTTTCGGCCGTTTGTGCGATGATATATTTAGTTTTTGTTCGGCAAACGTTTCTACGTTTGCCACTAAATATATTACGTGACCGGGGAGCTGAATTTACTGGGGATTATTGAGATATAACGATCGATGTTTCGCGGGAGATCACCGAACAACTTTCCCGTAAGACAAGGTCTTGTCGGCGGGGAGAAGTTTTACGGTAGAAGTAAAGAAGCCGTTCGCAGTGAGGTCGTAGTGTCCTTGGCGGGAGAGCGTGTTCGCTTCCCAGACAGCTGCAGTGGTCGGAACGGTCCTTTGAGAAGTTTGTAGGGGAAACAAAGCTAGTTGACTTTCTCGGAAGACGAGGTCTCGACTCCCGAGGAAAGTAGACGTAGATTCTGAAGCTTGCCGGGAGATATACGACTTGTCCTTGGCGGCCGAACGTGCCTACGTTCGCCAGACAGATGTTGTATCGTCCCGGGGACTTGTGGAGTGAAGCTCCGGGGAAATTTAGGCGAGTTTTCCCGTAAAAGGCATTTACGGGAAAATCGCAAGACGCCGACTGATGTGGACCCTTGTGAGGGCCCAAAAGTTGTTGTTGACTTTCGGTTCGTTGTCGCATTGAAGTTGTTGGCCCTTTTGAGGGCCAAGAAATTTGTTGTGGAATTCCGTTTAGTGCTTCGACGTGTTGTCGGCCCTTTCGAGGGTCGAGAAGTTATTTCGGAAATTCCACTGGGTGTTTCGCTTTGGTTTTGGCCCTTTGCGGACCAAACATGATGGTAATTGTTACTTTCGCCGGAGTATATATACGTTGCCGGGGAAATCTCACGAAGCTGAATATTATTGATAAATATTGTAGCTACGCTACAACAACTCAAGGGAAAATAGACGGTAGTGGTCTCGTTACTCTGGCCCTGCCCCTAAAACTGTGGTGTTGACATAACTAAAATTGGTTGAACTTTTGGGAGCCAATCTAATATTTGGACAACATTTTGGTGACTAAACGAAAGAACACGTGTCTAACATAACGTCATTCTAAACACCTTTGACATTAACCTAAACATGTTGTGCCGTCAACCCAACATTGATTCTATCGGTACTTCTCCCCCAAAATATTGCCTAGCCCTGGAACCGGCAGATCGCACGAAACATCATGCCAACACATTTGTAACGCGTGATTGTATTGAATATTTCACCCACTAAAAATCTTCTAATCTCAAAAAGACAAACACCATTGGAAAGATAATGTTTCAAAATTTAATTTGTATATTTAACATTTCTTTCTAAAACGTATGTTTACATATGTAATCATCGTTTTACAAATTTTAGTTTTTTGTAAATGTTTTGCCGCGCGTAAAATACAAAGCAACTATGCTCTATTTTGTCACTTCTCTAAAGCTGAATTAATTGCGCTCCACCGGGATATTTTGACAAAAATGTAGATGTACCTTTGGATTCGTTAAGATTTTAACTTTCTAAAACTGCCATCAAATCAAAAGTCACTTGCATAGTTATAAAGATATGGAATTGTCTGTAAACCTTTGCAATCGAGCAGATTTCAACCAATAAAACAACACATTTTGCGTTCGAGATATCTTTTATAATTCGAATTATTTCAATATACTTTTTGATATCTATTTATAGACCAAAGTTAAATCTTTTATTTTTTGTAAAGCAAACTATATTTGACTTTTTAGATGTTATTCAAGCAGCAGCTGAAAGTACAGACTTGCACAGAATTCATACTACCGCTTGAGTTCACAAAACACGGCTGTTTTAACGGTCATTTTTGAATTTCTTTTGACTTACTTAATTTTTAGGTTATCCATAAAATTTTTCCAATTTCTGGGTTTACCATGAAATTGTACCATATCTTTAGGTTATGCACAAAATTTTGCTTAATTTTTATGTTAACCACCAAATTTTCCCAATGTTTAGGTTAACCAGCAAATTGTAGCCTATTTTTAGGTTAAACACAAAATTTTACCTAATTTTTAGGTTAACAGCAAATTTTTACTCTGTTTAGAAATTAGGTATGATTTGGTTAGGCTTGTTTTCCTTTACCACTTAAGGGCGGGTAAGTCACTTGACAACACCACCTGTGTTTTCTACTCCAGCTTAATATCTGAAAATACATTTCCGACAATTTTGAAAAGAATCAGTACACGGTTAGGTACACGCAAACAACTTGCAGGAAAACTATAGCAGATTTATTCTTTTGTTGACAAAAAATTATCAACATATTGATCTACAAATTAAATTAATCAGTTCACCAGTTCTTGAGTTAGTTCAGCATTAAAGCTAACCGAACAGATGTTTCATGTAATTAACCCTATATAATATTTAGAACTTGGAGAAATTGCAGACAACTGTTACAAAGAAACTGCAATATAATTGTGTAACTGCAATCATGAATTAAATATTTACTCTAACCTCTTCAGGCTAAACAATCTAATCAGCTGGTAAAACTGTTTTCATTATTTATATTTCCATTTGATAGTTTCGCCGGGAGGTTTTCTTTAATAAAATGTTGTACTATTTGTTTATTTATAATTCAATCTTTTTCCAAGCTTTGATACATTTCTATTTTATATGCAAAACAATTATTTTCTTAATGTCGTATTGTAGTATACTTTTTGAATTGGCATTGGTTGAGCCTAAAGCCGCGTCCACAACGATTATATTTGCGCAGTATGTTGAATGCGCAATTCGCCGAAAGTTGTTATTTATGTGGTACTTAAAAATTAGATAAATGTTTTATGGTTAACCTGAATGTTGGGTAAAATGTTGGCGGTTAACCTAAGTACTGGGTAAAAATTGTGTAGTTAACCTAAAAAGTGGGTAAATATTTGGTGGTTAACTTAAAAAGTGAATAATTTTTTTTTGTTTAACCTAAACAATTTAGTGGTAAACTTAAAAATTGGGTAAAAATTTGATGGTTAACATAAACAGTGGGTAACAATTTGGTGGTTAACCTGTAAGCCTACTGTGTAAAAATTGTGTGGTTAACTTCAAAATTCAGTCAAAATTTAGTTATTAACCTAAATAGTGGTTGAAAATTTTTCCTGTAAATGTAAAAAGTGGGTAGGCCTACTATACATATTTTGGTGGTTAACTTAAATTTTTTAGTGGTTAAGTAAAAAGTTTGGTAACAATTTGGCGGTTAACCTATAAAAATTAAGTCCAAATTTAGTGATTAACTTAAATAATGGTTAAAATTTGGCTGATAACGTAAAAAGTGGGTAAACATTTTAGTGGTTAACCCAAAAATGTTTAGTGGTTGAGTAAAAATTTATGTAACATTTTGGTGGATAATATAAAAATTAGGTACAAATTTGGCGGTTAACCTAACAGGGGGTAAAATTTTGGTAGCTAACGCAAGAGTTACGCAACTTACACATTTTGAACGTTTAACTGGAGTTTTTACTGCGTAAACACAGTAGTCTATGATAGCCCAAAATATGCGTTTCAAAAGTTCCTAGTGCCGTTACTTTGACCGATTCAATTGAAACTCAATTTTAACCCAATTATTAGGTTATCGCGTTACTATGCTATTTATTTTTCTGTAATTTGAATCGTAAATAAATTCTTTGTGAAATTCCAAATAGACTTTAGAGTGGTATTCAACTAAAGTGTATAGTTTATTTTAAATTACCACTAACGTAATTGGTGTAATTACATTAATTGTTGACTTTTCAGAGGAAAGAGCAACAATGAAGCTAACAGATGTAACAATTTTAGTAGTTTAAACAGCTGTTGTTTTAATATTCCGAGTACTGTTGACAACTACCAAGAAATAATTTGTTTTGCCATTATATCTATTATCCTTAGAGGTACAGTCAAAGAAAACACGTTGTGTTTGTCATTAACAAAGTGCGTTTTTTTGGTGTCCTGTAGTTTTTTGTACAGCTAGCGGGTTTCGTAATATTTGTCATTAAAAATTTGTAAAAGCCACCATTTTGAAAATATTTAAAAGAACGTTCTGGGTTTTCGTACAGTGATAAAACGGTTACGCAACAAAGAGGTATATTAAGTTTGAGCTCAATACAAAGTTCTTTTTTACTTAAAAAAATACTAAATATTTTTAAAAATCAAAATGGTGGATAACACTAAAACAAACCATTTCCGGACCTATGTTTACTAGACGTTTTTTCATCAATATGTTTTATGTAGAAGTACTTCCCGCAGTTTGGCCTCACACTTAAAACACCCCCTATACAGGATATAATTGTTTTACATGCTTTCAAGTAAAATTCCGTCACTTCGATCAGTTAATATAAATAACTAGGAGAGACCCTTGCGTGCTCCGCACGCCAACACCCAATGGAACCTTCTAAAAACATATGTTATGTTTTATTTATAATAAAGGTGTATGATTAATAATAACCTCAAAACTAAGATGGTAACTAATGATAAATGTTCAAATCAAATTATTTCTTATATTTGATAACAGCAGTTATAATAACGGTTAAAAGAACCAGCAAGGATCAGGTCTACACTTTAAAACCCTAACCTAAATGTTAGAAATACAAAAATAATTGCTTCAAATTTTGAAATCAGCTGTTCATATAAATATTGGAGTAAACAGCTACATTATCTGTTATTTTATTCAATTGGTTGCTATGGTAATAAATGTAAATACATGTGTTGGTTTATCATTCTAGGCGTAACCTAAGATTTTTTTCCGACTAAATTTACAAATATTGAAATAAAAAAGGTTTTTATCGAAATGAATTATAGCCTATGTTACTCAGGAATAGTGTAGCATGTTATTAGTAAAACTATTTTTTCAATCGGTTCAGTAGTGCCAGAGATTACCCCCTACATACAAAAAGAAAAGAAAAAAACTTTACCTCTTTTTAATATTAGCATAGTTTCGGTCACGCAGCTGAACTGCTGACGAGAGTTGAACGAATTTCCGAAATTGAGTTTATATGTTTTAGTGTTTCAATCAACTATTCTGGAAATTGGTCTACTCACGAAGGCGCTGAATAGTTGTTTGAGTGTACGAAATATATTATTACAGTGGCGCACCGAGGATTTGGCTTTGGGGGGGGGGGAGTTGCGGGAAGGATACATATATATATATATATATATATATATATATATATATATATATATTCAACAAATCCTAAACGGATGAAAGTTCTTTAACCTATCACAAAGTCTGAAACATTATATATTTTTTTAAAGTGAATAGTGATGAACTTGAGTCAGACAATAGTGCAATATAAACATTCTTTCTGCAAGATCACCCCGTACTGACCTTGAGTGACGGTCTATCCAGCACCCCAGAGCACTGCCTTTTAGGGCCACGTTATACGAGCGCTGATAGCGCCGTGTTCTCAACGTCGCTTTAACGTCAGTTAATGGGGTAAATGGAACTACTGCGGGCCATGTTATACGAACGCTATCAACGCTAGCGAATTTAAGTTAACCGGGCGTTGAGCGTTGCCAACGCGGATTGACGCGGGCGCTATCAACGCTGAAGAAAGTTATATGGAGCGCAGCGATAGGCCACAGTAGAATAACTACTAAAAAGTAGTTATTTTTTTATTTCAAAGTGATTATTGTGTACTTCAAAATGTACACGAGCGAGCCGAGTCGACACGGACGGAGTCGATTTTTTCACGCTCTGACAGCATACCGGATCAAGTCGATTCGGCTCCGCTCCAAGCGGGTTGGGTATAGATATAGCCACAGGTCAAAACCAGAAAGAACGTTCGATCTCTTCCACTGTTCGTCCGTGATAGTTTTGCAATTCATGGAAGTTGTGGCAGTAGTTGTGGTGAGGTGGAATGCGCGCGCATCCTTCCGACACATATCGGAACTGTGCGGGTCTGTTGGATTTATCCACTGCCACGGATTTCCGCGACAGACCGGGTCTGTTCGACTAAGCTCAGCTCGTGTAAGTATAGCTGAGTGGTGTACCTTACCGTCTAGCCCTCCTGTTACACAATTCCTCATGTGTTTCTATTATTTGTAAAACACCTAGACAGAATAACTGAATGGTTTCCATTTTGGAAGTGAAGGACGCAACATTGACAAAGCTTGAAACACGCTGTGTATAACACAGGACCCACGTTACCAACGTCGCAGTTTCAACATCCCGTATAACTTGGGAATTTAACGCCCGGTTTTCAGCATTATCAACGCGGCGCGCGGCGCTATCAGCACTCGCATACCGTCATGGACCAGACTGCTGAGACTCAAACATCACTGTAAGAAAATCATGACTGCGTAGTGTAAGAATCATATTTATTTCAAAAATATCTATTATTTTTTCGTGATCACATCACGAAATTAATCATAAATAATGTAATTTTTAATTGAATATCGACTCCGTATTCAACGATCGATTAGTTTAAAATACAATCCACATTACTAAAAAGACCTTCTGGGGGGGGGGGGACAGGTCCCGTACGTCCACCCCCGTCGGTGCACCACTGTATTATTAGAACTTGTGTACACCTAAGCCTAGAGCTTCGACTCACGCGCTGCTTAGTTCCACTCTTAGCGGAAAAAACCCGCTTTGCGAGTGTGCACCTAGAGACCTTGCGGCCTCGGTTCAGAAGATGCCCCCCCACGTGGATTTGAAGCGGGTACTTTTATGGTATTTTACGTTTTGATAGATGTTTTGGAACCAAGGTTGCGTAAAAAATCTAAATGTGAAGAATAATATCCTAAATTTATTTTGTTGGATAAAACCCTAAAAATGTTTCATTTTAGTACGAAAATCTAAAAAATTGTAACTTCCTGTCAAAAAACGTCCTTCCGGTTGTGGATTTTTTAGGCTAACGAATTTGTCCGATGGACTTAGACAACCAACGTGTGTACCAAATCGGACTTATACTACACGCGCTATAACTTTGCACTTGGGATTTTTGGAGTTGACTGTGAAAATGGTATCGGCAACGTCGCACTGTTGAGACGAGCGGATGTGTCTTATCTCGCTGACTCACAGGTGCACTTCCTGAGAAGGCTCTTTCGAAATTGCAAATTATTATTTTTTTCTTCTGATACATTTTTCAATATTTCTTATCATAACATGTTTGGTCATACTTTGCTGATAATAAATATCTAAAATGTATTAAAATTGGACAATTATAAGTATTGTTTATAGATGTACAGGGTGATTCAGTAAAGCGTAGCGGGCTTTGCAGATTCAGATTCTACATGCAAAAATAAGTCGAAAATGTAGTATAACATTTTTTCGATTTCGGCTTAGTTTAGCCGTAATTCGCCATTTTGTTTTTTTTACAAAAGTTCACTGTAACTCTGGAAATAGATAAGATGATAAGATATAAAGTTCAAATTTAGAATAAGCATTTTATATGTTACAATTAACAAGTATACCAAACACAAAGAATTTATTTTTATAATTTTCAAAATGGCGGCCGTTACAAATTTTTAACGTGGAATATCTTAAAAACCGTTTACTTTACAAAAAAATTACAAGAGACAAAATATTTTTATTTTTTAACGACAGACAGTAGTTTTTTTTTTGTTGTTTCAGTAGGTCAAAAGATAACCGAGTTATCGACAAAAACATAATTTGTTGGTAATTGTCTAAACAAACAAAATTAGCCCAAAATCATATTTTTTTTTAATTTAACAAAGTTTTTAGTTAATTTTGTAGCGGGCTATGCAGATTCAGATTTTACATGCAAAAGTAAGTCGAAAATGTAGTATAACATTTTTCGATTTTGGCTTAGTTTAGCCGTAATCCGCCATTTTGTATAAAAAAAAGTACTTTGTATTGTACTTTTTACAATAAGATATTTAATGTCAGCAGGTTAAAAACGACATTTTTGAAAGTTTATATTATTTTGAATTTATTATTTTGTTAATAGTATTTGTTTTATATTTAAATGTTAATTTTTCCGCAAAACGATCACAATATATTTAGTTTACCCTTTTTCCAAATTAGTTGTCTGATTACAAACATTTTTATATATTATTTCTTGTTAGAAAATTATCTTTAAGATGCATAGTCATAATGAACTTTTCATTAAGTTTTGAAGAAATAGTGTAATTTTACTAGGAGCCTAGTTGTGAGTCATCGTCCAACCGGATACATTTGATAAGTGGGATGGGGTAGCGAGCCGACCCGCAGCGTTGCCAAACTGTGCAAGTCCCAAGTGAAAAGTTATCGCGCGCAGGGTATAAATTGTGGCACAATAATATCCTTATTATTGTGAGAACACAATAATATCTTTATATGTAATACGTGAAACAGTTTTTTGTGAGTACAACTCCTCCCTTATTTCTGGACCAAATTTGATGTTTGAGTCAAAAAATTCGTCTCATTTCAAAGTTTTGCAATAAGGTTTTAGATGTAAAAAATTAATGTTTATCCTTAATGGCGTGAGCTAATCTCAAAGGTCGGGGTTTCTCCACAAGATTAACATGGAACGAATTTAAAAACCATTTCTACACAAAACAGCTGTTTATAATAAGAAACAAACTAATCCAGCTGCTTTCTTGCTTTTAGTACAAAATAATATTTTAAGTTAGGCCTATACTGAACCAACACAAGTTTCAACACACACAAACCAATAAAAACTTGCGTTAAGGAATTTAGAAATAAGAAAAACATATGTTACATCCTAATTCAAAATAAATAGGACATATAGTAGACCTATATGGATCATGTACGGTAATTGATAGTGAGTAACTTTTTGGTTAGGTTTTTGATTAAGTGTACACCTGAGCCTTACTGGTCGTTTTAACCTTTAGTACCTGGGCGACCGAGCATTACTCGGTATTTTTGTTAATTGTGTTTTTTTTTTATAGGAAAATGTATGTAAATACAAATCAGGTAAGTACTGTTTTGTAGGCCTACTCATAACTCGCGAAATATTAGCACGGGTCAGCTGATTTCAAGCTTAAAACAATTCTAACCTTTAAGACAAAAAAAAAAAAAAAATTTATAGAAGACAGCTGATGGAAATATTATAGGAAACAGCTGATGTTTGTCATATGTATCCTATTTATTTTAAATTACATAACCCCAATGTTAAAAATTTTCAATTTTCAAATGAGTTTTTCAGAAAAATACGAGTTTTCCTGAGGTAGTGGTTTTCACCAATCGATGTTTTAGTCCCAAAAGCCTCTAATCCCAAAGTTTCAGCAAAATCCTTCCGCTGGATCTCGAGATTGCTCGTACAAACACACAAACAAACCAACAAACAAACAAACAAACAGACATTGCTCGTATTAGAGTATAGGATTATAACTGCTGTTATAAAATATACTAAATAATTTGATTTGAACATTTAACATGATTTACCATCTTAGTTTGAGGTTATTATTAATCCTACACCTTTATTAATAAAACATAACATATGTTTTTAGAAGGTTCCATCAGGGGTTGACGTGCGGAGCTCCTAGTAAAACATAATAATGTATGTTAATAATGTATGTAAGCCTATATTGTTACATATCCAGAGGTGCTGAAGAGTCTGGAGACGGTTTAATATTTCGTATATAAGGAACATTTGAAGGTAGATGTGATTTAGGAACCTACTGTATGTAAAAATACTATTCTATTAAGATTTCAAAAAAGTTATCCGCTATCTTGAATGCCATTTGTGTTTTTAAATAGGTCATGTGATACATCGTTTCGTATATAGAATTTCAAGAGAAAACCTACTTTGCAATTTGCACATCCACATCTTAACCAATTAAAAATGGCGGCCGAAAAACAACAAAATCGTGTTTTCCCCATTTTGCTGTACTATTAAAAAAAAATAAAAATATTATTTATTTTGCATTAGGAATTAATAACCTTTCAAACAATATGTCACACGACGATATTTGGGAGTATTTAAAGTGTTTGAGTTACATCCATTTTTATATTATTTTCAAAATTGATTTCGAGTGGTTCAACCATTTCAATTCCCTTATACAGGGTGATTTTTTTAAATGGGCCACCATTGGCATCTCAGAAACTATAAAAGTTACAACAATCTTTAAAAGGGGGACCTTCCCTACTTTTTCCCTTACATTAAAAATACAATATTAACATTTTCAAAAACTCCGCCATTTTTCCAATATGGCGGCCAACTTCATTTTATGGAAACCTCTAATTTTTATGTTGAATTTCGATTGAAGACACAAATTTAAGACATTTTTATTCTTGGTGTTTTTTTTATAAACTTAACCGTTTAGCCGCTAGGAGCGCTGAAAGTTTCAGAAACTCTTATTTCAACAATTATTAAAGAGGCATGTTTTACCATTTGCAAACAATAAAATTTCACTCAAAGTGCAATATTTTGTACAGTGGAATGTTAAAAAGCTGTGTCAATTTCACAAATACTTTATTTTATACAAAAAACCTACTTAAATTACTGTTAAATAAACGGTACCAGGAACTGGCACATACTTTCTCACTAACATATTTAAATTATTAAACAGATTCACTGTGACTTGTAGGGTGGGGTAGGAGAGGTGATTTTTAACAGTAATTTAAGTAAATTTTTTGTATAAAATTAAGTATTTGTAAAATTACATCAGCTTTTTAACTTTCTATTGTACAAAATATTACCCTTTGAGTTAAATTTTATTGTTTGCAAATGGTAAAACATGCCTCTTTAATAATTGTTGAAATAAGAGTTTCTGAAACTTTTAGCGCTCCTAGCGGCTAAACGGTTAAGTTTATAAAAAAAGACCAAGAATAAAAAAGTCTTACTCAAATCCGTCATAAAAAGTAGGGGTTTCCTTAAGAAATTTCAAAGTTGACCGCCATACTGGAAAATGGCGGCCATTTAGAAATATTTTAACTACATATTTTTTAATTTCTCATAAAACAAGTAAAGGTTCCCCATTTAAAGTTTGCTGTAAAATTAATACTTTCTGAGATCCCAATGGTGGCCCAATTAAAAAAATCACATAAAATAGAAAATGTTTGAGAGGCTGTATCTCATAATCGGTTGGGTTTAGGAAAAAATACAAAAGAATAAAAATGTCTTAAATTTATGTCTTTAATCGAAATTCAACATAAAAAATAGGGGTTTCCATTTGAAAAAATGAAGTTGGCCGCCATATTGGAGAAATGGCGGAGTTTTTGAAAATGTTAATATTGTAGTTTTAATGAAAGGGAAAAAGTAGGGAAGGTCCCCCATTTAAAGATTGTTGTAACTTTTATAGTTTCTGAGATGCCAATGGTGGCCCATTTAAAAAAATCACTCTGTATACGAAATATTAAACCATCCCCAGACTTTTCATCACACCTGTATTTATTTTCATAACACCCAAAACGTGTTCTGGGACCATGATCGATGCTGAATTACTACTCCCTACCCTTGGTCTCACCATATGGTTCACTGCAATAGCTCAACTTTCTTATGTAAATTCGCTAACAATAGCCTACAATAAAACATGACGATTGTTTTCTGCCTGTGCGATTGATTTTGAAAGAAATTATTAACACACGAACGGTCCCGCGAAACTCAGCATTGAAAGTTTATTACATTGGTGTACAAAAATTATAAACATTTTATTTTTTCTGAAATTATCTGTTTTAAGATGGCGGCTGTCAAACTTTTCAAAGTCCAATAGCTAAGAAACTTAAGATTTTACGAAATATGCCTGGAGAAACTAAATGTGGACAGTTCAAAAACAAATCCAACGGTACATTACTTTGATAATAATTCTGTCTAATAGCGGTTAAAATAAATTGATTCATATGAGTGGTTGCATTAGTTTGATAACCTGAGAGCTAACATTTAAATAAATGTAAAACTATATTATTTGTAATTTATAAGTTAAATTTAATATATATTCTACATAGCCTTAAAACGCGATATTGATTTTGAAACACCCGTTAAGAAGTTAAATAACCTAACCCAATAATTATAAATAATTGACCACGCAGCTGGACCGCTGACGTGAGTTGAGCAGATTTCCAAAATTAAGTTTATATGCCTATGTTTTAGGGTTTCAAACAAATATATCTACTCACGAAGGCGTTGAACAGCTGTCTGTGTGTACGCAACATATTAGTAGAATTTTTTTGCGCCTAGTGGCCTCGCGAGTTTCCACCACTTCGCTTGGAACCGGGTACTTTTATGGTATTTTACGTTTTGGTCGATTTTGGGGGAACAAAGCGAGCTATAAGGTCGCGTAATAAAACAAAATGTACAGAATAACATCCTACATTTATATTTTTAGAAAAAACTCTAAAAAAAATTCATTCTCATAGTAAAAATCTCAAAAAATAGTTACTTCCGGTCAAAAAACGTACTTCCGGTTGTTGGATTTGTTTGGCTAACGAACTCGTCCGAGCGACATAGGCAGCCAACACGTGTACCAAATTTGTACCACATCGGATTTAAAATGCGTCCGCTAGAGTGCGAACACATATATAATACATATGTATATATATGCATTTTAATGACACCCCAAAACGTGTTCTGGAGACCATGATCGGTGCTCATTTGCTACTCCCGACCTTGGGTCTCACTATAAGGGCCACTGCAATAGCTCATTTTTCCTATGGAAATTCGCTAATAAATCATATCCAACAAAAGATAAGGTCGTAGCCAGGAGACTTTTCGGGAGAGGGGTCAGGTCAGATCCGGGGATTTGAATTTAAAACCCTTTTTAACACGTTCACTGCTAAGGACGCACATGTGAGCTTGACACTGAACACCATGAGAAGCGGCCGACGCACAGTGCATTGCACGCCAATCCCCGTATTGTTAGTGTTTTCAATACACAATGCATTGCGTGCTTCGCACGCCAAAACTCGTATTTTGAGTACTTTCAATACAATGCATTGCGTGCTTCGCACGCCAACCCCCGTATTGGGAGTATTTTAAATACACAGTGCATTGCGTGCTTCGCACGCCAATCCGCGTATTGTTACTGTTCTCAATACACTGTAACCTACTGCATCCATGTGTATTGTACGTTGTAGTTTGAATCAAGTAAATCTAAATATCAGTATGCATGCAATGCACAATGATGTAAAATACCAGGTGTCTTAAAAGCCCCCCCCCCCCACTTTAACCTTTGTGTTTGTTAAAACAAACAAATATCCTTTCTGGAAAGATACTAACTTAGCCCAAAGTATCTTTTGAAGCAGTAGGAAATTTTGAGTGTCAACTAAAAATGGGGGATTTTGGGGGCAACTCAAATTTTTTAATGGGAAGTATGGTCATGTGATACGTCATTTTAAAGGTCTATTTAAGACTAGGAAAATGTCATAAAGAAAATAAAAATCGGACCACTCAAAACAAAATGGCGGCCCTAAACGTGTAACATAAAGTTGCCAATATCTAAAAAAGGAAGAGTTTTTAGAAACAATTTCAAGAGACAAAAAATGTTTATTTCAAAGTGCATGACCTAAAAAATTGCTTTCAAATCGATTTCGTAAATTTTATATTTTACAAAATTTTCTAAGATGTAGGAGTCGACATAAAGTTGCTAATCTCGAAAAGGAATAGTTTTAAAAAACAATTCCAAGAGACAAAAAATTTTTATTTCAAAGTGGTTGACTAAAAATATTGCTTCCAAATCGATTTTGTAAATTTTAAGTCGACTTCTACATCTTAGAAAATTTTGTAAAATATAAAATTCACGAAATTGATTTGAAAGCAATTTTTTAGGTAAAGCGCTTTGAAATAAACATTTTTAAAATGAGGTATCACATGACCATACTTCCCATTTTAAAATTTTGAGTTGCCCCCCCAAAATCCCCAACTTTTAGGTGACACTCAAAAATTCCGACTGCTTCAAAAGATACTTTGGGCTAAGTTAGTACTGTTACCCGAAGGATATTTGTTTGTTTTAACAAACACAAAGACAAAAGTTAAAGTGGGGGGGGGGGGGGTGGGACTTTTAAGACACCTGGTATGTTGCTGGATCCTCTGTTGTGTTGTCTATTTTATAATTTAATTTGCACTTTTTAAACCTAGTATTAAT
>JAGFPH010018725.1:0-16033 GCA_018207615.1 Philaenus spumarius
ATATGTTGCTCAGTAATAAATTATTTTTGTGAAATTTTTAACAATTGGTTATTTCTATCCCGAATAAAATATAATTTTAATAGTGTTTGAGTTATAATATAGTAAGCCTTTTTCGTTGAGTTTTGTTTGTGATTGCTTCTAAATAACTGTAAAAAAATAGCTGTAAAAATTTTTTAAAAACCTGATTTAAAATTTTCCAAGTTGGTTGCTATGGTGTCCAAATGTAAATGCTTTCAAGACGCTGGTTGTTGTTCAATATATGCAAAACCTAAAATTTTGTTAAGATTTTGATCCAAATCAGCTGTTTTATTTGTAACATATGTAACAAAAGAAGTTTAAATTATAATACAGAAAGCCTTTTTGTTGAATTTTATTTGCGTATGTTTTCATTTAGTTAACCTAATATAAAAAAGGTACCCGTGGTTTTTCTGGCAAATATGAATAAATAAATTGAAGAACTATTGGGTTGAAAAGCCGTTTCTTTTACACGCGATTCAAAAAGATTCCAGTTCTGAGTTAACTGAGCCAAAAACGCATTATGTGTTTTATCCAAATCTCTGCTTCGCATTTACGCCTACATACAGGATCAGGTAAGCGACTGCAAGTGCTAAAAATCATTTTTTCCGCAAGTTACTCATAATGAGTGGTAGTTAAAAATCAGTTTTGATTTGCGTTTTACCTTAAATATTCGCTACGAAAATATTACCCCTTTAAACTGAATTAATTGAAATGAATATGGGGTTTATTTCTTGTATTACCTAATAACAATATGTACCAATTTTAATGTGTCTAGCTTGTTTGTAATTAGTTTAATTTATATGTGCTGTATGTGGGCTAGTGTTAAGGTAGTAGTGACTTTTATCAAATAAAAATAAAACATTTTAACAATCTAGCTTCTAGAGACGTCGAATATGTTATTAATATTTACTTTTTAAGGGTTGGCGATCCATTTCAATCTTTTTAAAGGAAATTTTAAGAATTATATGACTCTATATTTTGTACGTATCCCGTAAGAAAAAGTTTGCAAAATGTCAGCTATCTATTCTCATGGCAATTTAAGATGTATTGTTTTAGGGCAGATACTTTATTTCAATGTAAGTAATCGAAAAAGTTTTTACAACGTTATCTCCCTTCTGTGCAAATTATGCACTGTGCCAAATTTGGTCCTGATAGATCCATAGCGATTGAATCATTCATACCCAAATACTTTGTTTAAAAAGATGGATACTGTTACCTGACATTAAATAGGTTATGAGACTGACAGTTTAACTTCACTCACACAAATATATAGTCTTTTCAAAAACAACTTTAAAAAAATATTTAATAATTATTTTAAATAACTTCATTGTTTTTAATAAATAGTTTCCGTATAGGCCTATAGTACATTGTTCTAAGCCGTTATTTTTGGCAAGAACGTTAATTTATAAAGGTATCTACTAAGTACTATTTACAGATTTTTAAATGCATCATCGTAAAAGTAGAGATGTTTTCATGTTATTAAATTTAACAGCAAGCGACATCCACAGTGACTTTTAAGGGAAGCACATAATTATGTAAAATACAAAAACTATCAAGAATGAGCGTTTTCGCCTTTTTTTAAATAAAAATAACAATAAATTATGTCTTTTTTTGTGTTTTTCATTGGTATTATAAACTAAATTTATTATGAATATATTACGATACCTTCAATGATACATTTGTAGATAATTAGAAACCTAACAAAATGTTTTTTTACAGACCCCAACCGGAGAATTTTTCACCGAGAAAAGTAGGAAAAACGCTTAAAAATTCACATTTTTCAAAAAGTCATATCTTTGTTAATTTAAAATATTAAGGGCATATCTTTCGGAAAAAATTTTTGTATTATGTGTACTTCAAACAAGTTGAAGATGAAATTTTTTGCATTAATAGTTTTTCTACAATTTCAGTATAAACAATTTAAGCAACTATCTTGCATAATGCGCTTTATTAACCTGAGAGGCCCGATTTAAATTTTCTAAACCGATTCTGAAAGTATACATTAAAACCTACAATTCGTGTATCTTCGATTTTGAATAAGATTGATACAATATGATAAAACTGCTTCTAAACATAGAGCGAAACGTGTAAATGTGCAACCGACATCCGAGAGAAAGTGCAAGCGGAGAAGAGGAGAAGAGACTGGCAAGTCGTAAACTTACGCTATGTTCGGAGGCATTTTTATCATACTTTATCAACCCTATTCAAAAATCGAAGATACACGAATTGTAGGTTTTAATGGCTTCTTTCAGATTCTGTTTAGTAAATTTAAATTTCAACAGGTTAATAGGGCGCATTATGCAAGATAAGGGCCTAAATTGTTTATACTTCAATTGTGGAAAAACTATTAATTAGTGCGAAAAATGTCATCTTCCACTCGTTTAAATTACACATAATGAACAATAATTTTCCGAAAGATCTGCCCTTAATATTTTTAACTAACAATGATATAAATTTTGGAATTTTTTTTAATTTTTAATCGTTTTTTCTACTTGTCTTTGTTAAAAAAAGCCGATGGGATATATAACAAAATAATTTTGTTGGGTTTTTAATTTTCTACAAATGTACCATTGAAGGTATCGTGATCTATTCATAAATTTTTATAATATTAATAAAAAACATTAAAAAGCCATAATTTATTGTTATTTTTATTCATAAAAAATGCGCAAAAACTCCTTTCCTAATAGTTTTTGTATTTTACATACCTATGTGCTACCCTTAAAGTCACTGTGGATGTTGTTTTCAAGGAAAACTCTCTCATTACCATTTGGTTGGATCTCAATAGTGAATATGAACGTCTGTCTGACCTGGCAATTAAAGTTTTATGCCTTTTCCATCCACATAATTGGTAGAAAGAGCTTATCCGTCGAAAAATAAATACAGAAACTGCCTCAGACATAAGGCTATACTAGACTTCTTTTGAACCTAACTTCAAAAAATTGTGTGCGACAAAGCAAGGACTAATATAAATGTTTCCTTGCTTATATAAATTTTTACGGAAGTGTTATAATTTAAAGTATTTTTTTGGTATTATTATAAAACTAATGACAGAACTAATATTTTTTATCAGTAAAAATTTATTTCTCTTGCAATTTCTATTTAGTATTGAAGCATAAAATGTAATCGCTAAATATAATACTCATATAGTTTAAAACTGTACTTATTGCTATAGTAATCTAGGGTGTAAAGTTGAGTTTGTCGCTCGAGATAAACATTTGTCAAAGTGGACAATCACAAACGTTTAAGTTTATTGAGGGTGGCAATTAAACTTTGCACCCGTAATACACGCAACGTCTTTCCTACAGCTACATTTTAAATTATTGTTTTAGTTTTTAAAAAGATCTGTTTTACCTACAACAATCTGTTAGTCCCACAACGATCAAAATGTTCAGAATATCCTACATCACTTAGGCGCAAAGTATACAGCTGGCGTGCAGTAAAGTAAAACAAAGCTGTATAAATTACTTGACGCTGAACACATGTGGTTAAATTTGCGCACTGCAGTGAGTGTGCAAAAAACGCACTTTATTAAGTAGCTGTAGGAAAACCCTATTACTGTACTGATTTCTCATTACTGACGCTAGACTTGCACAAGATACGAAATATAGTCCGGAGGTACAATTCATGAAAATAAGTTGGTATGGTGTACGGAAATACCAAAATGGTGGTGAACCGCTGGGTTAGAGGATCCATTTTAAACGTCTTTAGATTCTTATAACTAAGGCGTCAGAAAACAAAATAATTAAATAAACAATTACCCTAAACAATCATTTCTTATTTTTTACGTCAGTACTACATTTAGGTTGAATTAAAGTTGCTTTGTATAAAATTTTATCGGAAAGTTTGTGAAATGAAGGCTGTCACATACGAATTTTGTATTGGACATTTATAAAACACTATTATACTTTTATAACAGTTGGTTTGCTTAAAACCTTTTTTTTACTAAAGTTCATGACATTTGGTCAAACGACCATGTACATAAAACTCCTCTTTAACACCAAAACATGGTGCTCTTTGAGGATAACGTACGGATATATCTGAGATAGTGCTACGGACTGATACATCAGCATTACTGTTTTCACCGATACGTAATAAAAACTGATTCTATAAACATTTACCCAAACAATGTAAGTTTAAGAAATACATATTCTTAAAAATAAAATTTTCAATGGAATTAACTTTCCAAAGCAGCTGCTAATATTTTAATACTAATGATAGTAGAAATTACAAATTACCACATTCAATAAGTATTCAATTCAGCCAACTTATCCATTAGGTCCCTAAACAATCTGATAATTAACTGCAATTGATTAAACTCAGCTTAAAAGATTTACAAAATATACAGTAAGACAAATTATACTTCTGCATTAAGAGTTAGGGAAATTAATTACGGAACGTTTAGTTTTTTTCTGAAGTGAATACTAGGATTACATCAGAGTATGAGTGACAATGGCAGAGGGAAGGATTATGAGATTCGAGATAATCCTAGCCCGACCTCATTCATCTTGCTGGCCGTTCTCATTGTCAATAGATTCTGAAATACATTAGTTACTTTTATTTTCTTGATTAGAATAAGGAAGACAATTAAAGTTGGTATGCTTATTGGAAGTAACTTTAAAATTATTTAAAGCATCTCCGATATGACGAATGCTATGCTGTAGATGCTGAGAAAAAGTTTGAATTACATTTAGTTTTTTAACATTAGCTTTAAAGAAGAAGCTCGCAAGTTGATTGTGATTATTATATATTCATAAATACAAATTTCTCAATTCCATAAAAAAAAATGGTTTTACCAAGCTTCAGAATGAATCAAGAGTATTAATTAACAATAAATTTAATAACTGCCTGAAAAAGCTATAAAACAATAATAAATTGATATCATAAATGTTCACGCGAACATAAATTACTTAAAAGTATTCAGGACAAATTGAAAAGCAATAACGCCCTAGTCACTATGGCTGATAACCCAAGGGCAACACTATGGTCATAATGAATACAGATGCGTATACTTCAAGGGCGTATAAGTTCATTCAAAACAACAACATTGAAACTTTATTAATAGATCCCACTAAAGAATATGTCAAAACTTTAAATAGTACTCTTAGCGCTTGTACACATTTGTTCGATGCAAGCACACGTTGTTATTTAAAACCCATAAACGCTCACGCACCCCAATTCACAGGACTCCCTAAAATTCATAACCTTAACACACCCATCAGACCACTTATAAACTATACCACAGCACCAGGATACAGGACCGCCAAACAATTAAAAGAAATAATAAAAAAGAACTTAATTTTTAAGAATAATAAAAGTGTATTATTAAGCAGCATTGATTTTATTAATATGGTAAAAACCATAACATTGCAGTCTAGTTATAAAATCGACTCGTTCGATATTGTAAATTTGTATACGAATGTGCCTGTTCATGAAACCAATGACATTTTAAGAAATAACTTCACTGAAACAAATACATTAGGTACCTGAATCTGTCCAAGAGTTAATCAACTTAATAATAGTGCTTTTAAAACAGAATTATTTCACATTCGACAATAAGTACTTTAGTCAGGCCGAAGGTCTAGCCATGGGTTTGCCATTATCGGGGTTGCTAGCCGATATTTATCTGAACCATTTTGAGAGCACATATCTTCTAGCAAAAAAACAATAAATTCAGTGTTAAAATAGTTCATTACACCCGTTAAGTTGATGACACCTTCTTAGTCTTTGATGGGACATTAAGACAAATAGAACAATTAAAGAAGTATATGAAGCATAAACCGTAACATACAATTCACCCTTAACTTGAAATAGACAGTAGGTTAAATTTTCTGGACATATCCGTATTAAAACATAAGGACACGTTTAAATATACAATATACAGGAAACCTACCACCACGGATGTCACAATTCACGCTAATTCACACCATCCCATTAACCAAAAAAATGGCGGCGTACAATAGTTTCGTTCACCGTCTACTCACAGTACCGCTTGAAGTCGATGATTTCCACGAAGAGTTGAACACCATCAAACACATAGCCGTAGCCAATGGATACAAATGTTCAATGGCCGACAATTTGGTTAAAAAACATACAAACAACAAGCGGAAGGACAAAACAAAAACCAAATATGAGTCTACAGAGTACGGCATCATTCTCCCCAGAAGTTTAAGCAACACTCTCCGAAACTCAACATAACTGTGGCTTTCCGCACAAACAACAATATACAGAAAATTCTCCGCAGCAAAATTCTTAGACCAATGGAGGAAAAAAGTGGGATATACAGGATCAATTGCGATAAATTCTATATAGGCCACATATATATATCCTAGGGAGGCCGTTTTTAAAACGGTCTAAGGAAAATTTACCAAAGAAAAACATAGACGGAAACAATTCAAATTGCGCTCGCCATTTAATAGACACCAATCACCTATTCACCGATTTTAATAAAAATTTTGAACCTATCCATTTTTGTGTGAAGGGTAGATATATGAATGCCATAGAAGAATATGAGATATATAAAGCCTTTAAACACAACGACAAACAATTGCTTAACGACCAGTTACTGTTTCAGTCCAACATATTGTATGATTCGATAAGAATATCGGACTTTATCAACTAAACATTGAATTCAGTCAGTAGTCGTTTGACCGTGACTCTAAGTAGACGTCTACCCGGATTACATGTTATAATTTTGTGTGTTGTGTTGTGAGTTGAGTGTTTTTGTGTTGTATATAATGTACATTTTATTATCTGATGATGAAACATATGTTTCGAAACACATCATAAACGTACGCTGAAGGAAATCACAGGACGGATACAAGGTACAATTTGTTATAGTTTATTAGTATTGTAAAGCTGAATAAAATTATGAAGTTAAATTTACAAAAGAGCTGTAATACAAGAAGAAATGCCGACTGACTGATTAATAATCAACGTAAAGAATAAGCTACGATAGCTGCAGCCTAAAACTTCTCAAGGTACCTTCATACCACATGTAGTTCACTTCGAAAGTATTGATTTTGAGTTTTTTAAATTGTAAAAATACGGTGGTTCACTCAAAGTTTGAAATACTGCTTTACTGTATCACATTTTGGTCACATTTTATAACTTGAAAATGTCTTTTCTTCTTTATATAAATTATTAAATATCTGTCCCAAGCAAACGTCATTCCCGTGAAAATATCGTAGTATACAATAATATGTATGCTTTTGCTTCGCCACGGCTGTTGGTGAGTGAAGTGAGCAGAGGGGAAAGCCATATTATAGTCTTCTATAACATATAATCGAAGTATGTTTTACACTTCTGTTTTAACAAATTTCAGTCACAGGCATTTTTATTTTTTATATATTTATTACATATTTTAAACTTATATTTATCTCAGTTATTATTATGAACATAGCTTTACTTTGATAGCGACAGGCCGTGGAGTTTTTCTAGGAATCTGATTCTATTTTGAATGGGGGACTGCAACGTGGGAAAAATCTCTAATTTAACTATACAAAAATCATAACTCCTTCGGAAATCGTTTAAATCGTACTAAAATATTGTTTCCTTACGTTGCTTCGGTCGTATAACATGGATACGTAGTTTAATTTGGTGCAAGAAATCTGGTTCGAGGTTTTATACTACTTTCCTTACCCTATTCAATTTACATGAATGCTATGCCAGTTGTACCTTAAAATAGTATCGTTGCTGATGTTTGTTTGATTTTGAGTAGGCTGATATTGGCTTTGCCGTTATTAACATAAAACGTAAGTACGATCTCAGTAAGCTTGTTTTACTTTAACATTTAAGACATTGCAAATTTTGTTATAAAATCTGAGCGCATATAAAAACGCACAGGGTAAAGTCCCGGGTTTGGGAGACATCAACTCCTATAAAAGCGAATGTACATCCATACGTGAATCTGATGTCACCAATCATCTGTAATACTTAAGCAAAACCTACTGTAGATTATACTTTGGGGTTATGTATAATTAATAATACATGTCTTGTGAAATAGATTTTTTAAATATGTATTAATATAGGCTAAAATACGTTGTAAGATTTGATTTGAGGTTATACTACCTTTTATTATCAATAATATATCAAATTTAAAGAAGTTACTCATTCGTTTAGCTTCGGAAGCATTCGTACATCTTCGAAAACATAGTTCATTATTAATTTCTTCATTATAATATTAATAACTTCTAAATCACTAGATCTATCAATATGAAATATAAAACAGTTAAAAGATAAATTTGTATCTTTATTTAGATAATATATTAATAATGTGCATAAATACAAAATTTTTACAAACAGGCCTACAGTTTTATAATCCTTATAACTGTACACTTTTACCGAGTAAAAAATCGCCGTGAGCATAGTTAGGAATGCCTAGATAAAGTTTGTTAGGCCTATTAAATTATATTTGTTTAAATTGTGTATTTCTGAAGTGCATCTAATTAATCTGCCTGTGATTTTTCATGGAGACCTAATAGTATGTTATAATGTTTACTAATTTGAAGAGTAACTCATGTGAGTTGTATCCACAAAGTACATCTCAATTTTTGGATTTTTTGAAATTAGTTTTCTTATAATAAAGAAAGAATAAATTTATATGTTTCTTTGACCAGATTGCATTTAATTTTCACGATTTATTGATTTCATGAAAAAGGTGTCCATTTTTAAAACTGTTCAAGAGTAATTAATTTGCATAAAGACTGCATCCACAATCCTCACAATTAACAAACACAACTATCCACTACCTAGTCAGCCTTTGTTGCATGCAATAACATTAATAAAGTTGGAAGTTAGTCTTAAGTGGGTTACAGAATACAACATTTTATGGTAAAAACAAAGGCAAAAATTATTTGAATAATTTCTCCCAAGCGATGACGGTCCAAAGTATTTTGTTCTCTGGTGTACAGAACACGCATATTTGTATGCGGGGTGAAATTTATTTAAATAAAGTTCTAGAAACAGTTGATTTTATGCATTCCACTCTTTGCATTTTTTACGATTTTATTGTTTCAGGACTATCAAAATATTTATGTGGACTTTAATTTAATAAATATCTCTTAATTGAAATATTTGTTTTATTCGTCAATTCCCGTTTATTTTATTTATAATCTAAGACGAAAAAATAATAAATGAATTAAAAGTATTTGTGACAAAAATAATAAATTGATGGTATATGATTAAAATTTATGTTTAAAAAAATGACTGAGAATAAAATATTCAATTATAAGCTCTGCACATCTAACAAACTCAGTTGTATAATACAAAGTTGTTGTATTTTTTGAAAACAATAAACGACGATTCAAACATATAACAGCTGATTTCGTCCATTATCTGTAATACTTCAACAAAAACAAAATAAATATTAAATCGTGTTCAACTCATGTACAGTATAGTACGCAACCTTCTACAGGATCCCTATGCTCCTTATTAACACAGTTCATTCGGTGAATTCGCTTAGAATATGATTAGAAATTCTCCTCCCTCTCTTTCTTCTCAACTGCCGATTGGAGTCGCAGAAGTGAAACAGTTTCAATTCTCGTTCTTATCAGGCCAAGTCTTACTATCGTGGCTGTAGAAAATGCTACGTATACACATAGTACACACTGAGCATGCATGTAGAGAGCGTATGACGCATTTCACAGAGAGAGTAGAAGTGATACTTCTACTCTTTTTCTTTTATCTGCCGGTTGATTGAGTTCGAAGAACGGGAAACGTTGGAATTTCGTCTCATTGTTAATAAGTAGAATTGTTACTAACTGTAATTATGATTGAGATTCTTATTACTTGAATAGTAATTTGAAACTAAAACTAATAATTATTCGTGTTATTTAAAGTAGGAAATGAGTAGTGAGTTTAATTACATAATACATTCGAATAGTCTGGCACTTATTATAGACGCAGGATTTTTGGTAGATATTTTAGTGTCATTCTTCCCCCTGAGTGATTTGTGGTTTAGACTACAGTACCAGGAGACCGAGCTAAAGCTCGATTATAAGCAGGGCCTAGTTCGCTCACGTCAATAACTAGTATTGCAAATTTCCGTGAACATCGTTTAGGTTAGGCCTATAACATTAAACAACTAAATAAAGGGTATGTTTATTTAGCAGAAGTATTCGTTGCCATGGTAACTATAAATAGATACAACATTAGGCTTACCTCTAATAAAATACAGTTTAAAAGAAAACAGATGATTATTGTAATGACATTGAAAACATTTGCATCAGCTGTGCTTTGTATTGTTTAAAATGGACAAATTTTACTTTTTAATAAAAGTATACTTAAAAGGAATACTTTTTAAAAAGACGTAGAAAACTAATTTTCCCAGACTGGTGACCATTTCCAAACTATTTCTCGTGGCCAAAAGCCCCATATAAAATAAAAAAATAAAAAATCCTTAGACGGAGATTCCAGATCCATTTAGCAGACAGACAATTATCTCTCGCTTTAGAAGATAAGATAAAATATCAAATTCATCTAACATATATTTTTCTTTTCCCTATAAATCTAAGCAATATAGAATAGAATAGAAAAAACCGTACTGAAATCAATATAGTACTAGCTGACCCGTGCGAATATTTCGCAAGTTTAGAGTAGGCCTACATTTACCTGATTTAACACGGTGATTAAATTCAGTTAATTAAGTTTATTTATTTACATTGGTTTATAAATATCAGTTTTCCTATACAATCTTACAGTGTAAACAATCTAACTAACAGCTGTCATGCTAGTTAAACAGATGGTTAATAGATGGCACCTTTCATTAGGAACATACAAAGTATAATATAAACGGTTTTTAATCAATTTTTGTTATTAATACATGAATTTTAAGCTGTTTGTATATTTTTCCGGTGTAGCGGTTAAGGAAAGCTTTAAAATGATGACTCATTCATGTAATTTGATGATGTATTAAGGAAGTTATGGCGTACCGACAAAAAAATGGCCTTGAGAAATAATATATGCGATTTCTCAAACAAACCATTAGAAACATACTATAAAAGGGGGCTTTACTTTATTCAAATTAAATTTGCATTTAAATTGAATAAAATAAAGACTATTAAATTTACTATTTTATAGACGATAGTTAAGTTTTGGTTTTAATATTATCGCAAAATACGGAATAATACAAATATGATAGACTTTTGCAAAGAAGAACTAATACAAATACTTTGAAATTACTATTGCAGTTTTGCAAGTAATTAAAAATTGTACGATTAATTTTTCCACTCGTTTTTGAATTTTTTAAAATGTAAAGATATTATTTACATAAACGGTCCACCATCGAACGATTTAATCTAGTAACTATCTTCTATCAATAAACTATATCAAATAATTAATTAAATTAACAAGAAATTAAAATCTTCAATCAATTATTATGAAACTTGTGTATTTGACTGTATATATTAAATCTGACTATTTGCCTTCAATTTACTTTAAAATAGTATTACTATTATTATTTCATATTTTTAACAAATGTTGATTTAACATATTCTGCACCACACGTAGTAACTCCTTTATGGTTATTTATAGAAAGAGAATCAGAGTGAAGAAGGTACAATCCGAGATAAATAACAGCAGTGAAAATGCAATATAAAGAGATCCAAAATAGAAGGCGTATACAAAAATACGAAATGAACGTAGACGTTATTAGTTTTTTAGTGCTTTGGTTTTGAAATTTTGCTACTATACCAACATTCAACATATTTCATTGTTATTTATTATGGCGCTCCGACTGCTGTAAAATAATTAGAATAGTTTGTGTTATTTTTATATTCAACAGTTGGCGCTGTTTTAAAAAATATATATAAAATTACTCGTCGATTCGAATGAAATGTTCGAAGCAATTTCAAAACAATCGGTGAAGAACTTTCAGAGATTTTAGACTTTGAACAAACGAAAATTTATATTTACATAGAAGTCAAAAGGTTGAAAAGGAATACTTACATTAAATTTAAATTTAATCAATACACATACTAAAATTTAACTTTTTACGCGTATAATTGGGTAGCTACCCCTATATAATAAAAATAAATTGCACTAACGTCCTATAAAGCTAAGTTTGTGTAATGTTATTTTTTAATGACATAAAAACCATTTACAATTCGATTATTTTACATTACATGAAAGTAATTAAATGGGGTAACTGCCCATTTTTAAAATTCCAAATTAATAACTACCTTGTATGTAAAAACAAGTTCACTATTTATATTAGGCGGTACAATATTACAGGATTAGTTATTCAATTTTAATTTGAAAGGCTGAATAATTTTTTCCTTAAAAAAAGACGGAAAACAGACATTGAGAAACATATTTACGTATTGAGAGATAAATGGACAGGTCGAGCACATGGTCGAGTACGTGAAGCACATAGTTAACTTAAGGGAAATCTAAATATATCAACCTCCAACATGATTGACAGCTGCCACAGTATCATGAGTTTGTATTTAAAGGCTAAGATATTGGATAGTGAACTAAGTGAGGGGAACGAGTATTACAATCGCCTCCTACAAAATGTCAACCTCTGATACGATTAAATTTTTGCATAAATCTATACATATTGTTGAATAAAATATGACAAAGACTAGTAAGAACCAGGTGCAGTATATTGTATACACATGAGAAACAATAGCGCTTTAAAATATTAAGTTTAATATGTTATATAACTAAATTAGGCTATTATATAACTTGGTTTGAGGTTAGAAGTCGCTGAAAATGTATATTAAAAAACAATATTTGAACAACATTCAAAAGCAAGTAAATAACGTGTGTTGTAAAAATTTGCATTGTAATCTATATAGCCGTTCAATAATAAAATAGTAACAAATAGATTTACAGTTAAATTTACACTTTTATTAATATTGAAAACTATTTAGATTTATTCAAAAATTCATCATTTTGTAGGTAATGTTAATTTAATTTTTTTTTATTGGCAAAATGTATTTTAAAAGTAATATATAGAAGTGGTAGTTTTCTCATAAACACATAATACTTGAGCTATTACAAATATTTGAAAAATAATTTTCATTTATTTTACACAGTTTTTAAGTAAATATTTTATCGTATATTTCTGGATAGGTTGCCGTATTCTGAGAAAACCCTTTAGATTAATGGATCCAAAACCAAAAAAGGTACAGTGGAAAGAGTATGTAGATAAACAGGCACAATAAAATGACTAAAATTCTTTAATTTTATTGCGAAATTTTTACACAAAAATTAAATAAAAAAGAGAACAGAAAATATTTTTTAATGCATTTATGGTTTTTTGTGGACAATTTTAAAACTATTATTTCCTGAGTTAGGCACAATCGTACATTGCACTTCATACATTCAACTCTAGTTCGTCCTGCCTTGCAAAATCCACAACGCCCTTTGTTCATCATTTGAGGAAAGTGATCCAAAGTACCTCAAGTCGTCTTCAGTTTCTCTTCTCGGCTTCTTGACATCTTCATGCCTCGATAAACACTCAGGACTTTCAGAGTTGCTTGTTCCTGTTTTAATTAGCAAAGGTTCTTCGTTGCCATTGGTTTTCTAGTCCCATACACTTTGAAGTCTCTTTTGTTTATACATTGTCAGGCATTGGAAATGTACATATCTACTATTTTCGAGGAAATTGCCAATAAATATATAATGTACAGTATTTGATATGGTATCCAAAGTGATACATATCCGAAAATAATACAATGAAATCATGCCTGGGTTGCACTGTACTTTTGTTTTGTTTATACATTTAAAAATCTACTATTACAAATATAAAATTAAATTTATGTTACACTAGAGTGCTCCGCCCCCCTGCTTGCTTTGCTCACCAAACTTTTAGAAACAGATTATTGTATACTACGTACGACATTGTCACGGGAAGTACGATTGATCAGGACAAAGATTGTGTGTTTATATATAGAAGAGAGGCAATTTTCTAGTTATAAAATATAACGAAAATGTGATAGGGTAAATTAGTATTTCAAATTTGCCTATTAAAAGGTGAAGTTGATAGATATAGGTGAATTTATGATATAGTAAGTATTTTTCGCTATTTATGTTTGGTATTACGCAATTTAAAAAACTGTTGGTTGTCAAGAATAATTACATGATTCTAACAGCATTTGGTTGCTATAGGCTAGTAATAAATATAAATGCTTTGAAGAAACGTCTGTTGGTTCAGTATAGGCCTAACCCAAAATTTTGTTTGGCTTAGGATCCAAATCATCTGTTTTATTTATAACATGTAACAATAGATGTTTAAATAAAATTATAAGATAGTAAGCTTTTTCGTTTATTTTTTGTTTTTTGTTTGTTTTTACTTTGTTAGCCTAACCTAAAAAACTGTTATTTGTAAAACATAAATATTCTATTCTAAATTTACTGACTTGGTCAAGCAAATATAATAAATTTGTATTTTAGTTTCTATTTAAGTTTGAAAAACTTGTAACGTTCACATATTATGAAAGATGTGTTTTGATGTGTGGCATCAGCATCATGGTCACTGAAATTAATGTAAACTGCATTTTCTTAATAAAATATCTAGCAGAAATAAAACATAAATATTTACCTGTGCAATATTCTTATAATGTAAACAAAAATCACTTAAATATCATACAAATTCTGTTTATACATTTTTTAAACATTCTAATTTCAGAAAAATCTTTTAAACCACTCTGTAGAAGCTTTTAAAACTTTAACCTAAAATAATAAGTTACTAACACAATCATAGTAACACACAAAACACTAACTCACAGAAAAACAAACAAAATAGAGTTAGTCTAAGGCCAATGAAATATTGACAATATTTCAAATAAAGGGAAAACTTACCCAGCTAAACCAGGCAAACGGAAAATGTTTGCATTTACAAAAGTTAGTTTTTAATTTTCTATTTTCATTCATTACATAGTACCAAGAAATTTAACAATTTCTGACATACAAAATCGTTTTATTGCTCTCACACACATATATATACTTATATATTCTTTGAATGGTAGACTTATTCTTTATTTACCTACGTATTTGAGTTTATTTGTTTTGTATTAACTTTTTTTGGTCTTGCACCTTCTCTTTGAATGCCTTGATATTAGTAAATTAAACAATACTTACTTTTTAAAAGATCTGGTGTGTAAACTTCTTAAGATACATACAACAGTAGTAGTTAAAAAACAAATATCAAGTTCAAATTAAGGTGATTTTAAACGATTCTAGGGGAAAACCCTGCGTGCCTTGCACGCTTAACTACTTACTGCGTCCATACACATATGTTATAGTTTCTGTTTATAAAAGTTTTCGGATAATCGTAACTCAAGGTTAGTTGTTAAGGTATGTTATATAAAATGTTATGTTAGTATAAAATCAGCTGTTATTGAAAATATTATAGCAAATAGGTGATTATTGTACCAACACTTAACTTCAATCAGCTAAACTACGTCTATAAACTATTTATACAAATAAATTATATTTTAAATCTCTAATATACAGGGTGTCCTGCGACCATATGAACAAACTTTGTCACGTTATTCAGCATGTCAAAAGAAACAAAAAATGTAATATAACATGTGTCCTATCTCATTCCGTTTTCGGTCTGTTTGTCTGTATGTGTTTTTTACAAAATACTTAATATTTTTAGAAGTAGAAAAGATATTGATTTCAAACTTTGTACACCTATTTGTTGCGTAACCTTTTATCACTGTACGAAAAATTAGAACAGTATTTTAAATATTTTCAAAATGGCGGCCGTTTATAATTTTTAAAGTAAAATATCTCAAAAACCGCTGACTTTACAAAAAAATTACAAGAGACAAAAAAGTTTACTTTTTTAATGTCAAACTCAATAGTTTTTTATTTTTTTCTGTAGCTCAAAGGACAACAGAGATATTGACAAAAAAAAGGAAAAATGTATTTCTTGGTAGTTGTCAACAATACCCAGAATTACTCTAGAAACAAAATATTTTAAAGTTATTTTGAGCTAAAATAAAAAGTTATTTGCATAATGTTCCGAGCACTTTCTGAGCTGATTCCACTAGCAAAAATAACG
>JAGFPH010018726.1:0-16032 GCA_018207615.1 Philaenus spumarius
AATAAAGTGTGTTGCTTTAAAATAGTATTTTGTTGAATGATGTATTTGTGATGTGTATCTAATTAATCCGCCTGTGATTTTTCACGGGGGTTTACTAGTTACTATAATAATAGTAAGTCAAGTGTCATGTTACACTGATGAATGAGGGGAGTATGTTTATACATGGGAGAGTAATACAAATGTTTCTCTTTACATAATAGCAAAAACTATAAAAAAATTAAACGTTTCTATGATATAGTGGCATTTGATAATTAATTCATTTCTAAATTTATAAAAATGGGAAACATATATATTATGAAAAAGCTAAGTATGAAACAGGAAATTTATTTTTTTGTGCAATAATTCCATGAATAGAAAATACAGAACTCTTATAAGATTACTTGATAGCGAATTTTCATAGGAAATATGAGCTATTGCAGTGACTCTTATGGTGAAACAAAAGGTCGGGAGTGGTTAATGAGCACCGATCATGGTCCTCGAAACAAGCATTGGGGTGGCATTAAAATGTATACTATATATATATATATATATGTGTGTGTGTGTGTGTGTGTGTGTGTTCGAACTCTAATGGCCGCATTTTACATCAAATTTGGTACATACATTGATATTCTAAGTTGCTCAAATGAGTTCGTTACCCAACAATTGGAAATACGTTTTTTGACAGAAAGTAGCACTTTTTTGAGATTTTTCGTACAAGATTGAAACTTCTTTGGGATTTTACCTGAAAACATTAATGTAGGAGATTATGCTACACATTTTGTTTTTTACACGACCTTGTAGCCAATCTGATCTTCCCAAAATCGATAAAAAACGTAAAATACCTTAAAAGTACTGGGTTCAAATCAATGTGGGAAATTTTACAGCGGGTGCACCTTCTGATCCATGGCTGACGGCCGGGAAACAAACTCAATTTGCGACGTGAGTTTGTCCGAAGTTCATAATCCGAGGCCGCAAGATCGAGATGCACGCTAGTAAAGCGGAACAAAGCAGCGCCTGAGCCGGAAGAAGAAACCCGGTGAGAAGACTGATGTGCAAACAAATTCTACTAATATCCAGTGCCTTCATGAATAACCAATTTCCCTTATAGTTGGTTGAAACCCTAAAACGTATAAACCTATTTTTAGAAATTTGCTCAACTCACGACAGCTCTATAGCTACGTGATCGAATTATTTGTCTCTCTGAGGGTTATAGTTGATTGTAAAGTATGCTAACCCAAGTATATATCAATAATTATAACTCAAAAATTATTTTTACTTTAAATTGACTATACTACAACTTATGGTTTTCTAAAAAATTATTATTTTATAAATGTAGTTTGAGGTATTGTAATAAAGGGTTTTATTTTAAAACATCAAAATTATTATTTTTATTATCTGTATTTTTGGATGTATAGTTTTAAAGATATTTTATAAACTGTTACTGGGAGGTTTCATTCTTTCTCCCTATTTCAAAAAAATTTGGAGTTTACAATTGTTCTCCTTGAAACGAACTCTGATCGCACTATGCCCTCACTATAAAAAAAAAAAAAACAATGAGCACAACCTTGATGTATAACTTTGATTAATGTGCCTTTTTATGGCGACGGGAGTTACCGGTTTTCCTTTCAGAACTTTGAATTTACGTCTCAGGTTCATAGCAATAGACCCAACTTTCATCTCCATTTACAATTGGTCATGAAGACAATCCTTCGATTGTGTGTAAACGGACATGATTTTCCTTCTGTTTAACAGTCAAAAGTCTGGGAACAAATTTTGCACTCATTAGTCTTATTTGCAAAATTTGTATTAAACTGATTTGCATGAACCCGTACGAGTTGTGTTAAGTTCTTAGGTAAGCTCTCGAATAGTCATTCGCCTGTTGAGCGAACAGGTCTGAACACTTTGCACGTTTTCACCTGTTTTTGATGTCGAATCGACTCATTTCTGCTTTTAAATCGCTCACACCACTTGCAAACCGTCTTCAAAGTTACCACATTATCGTCCTATACATTATTTTACGAGCATAATGATGCGTGACAGACACGGTAAACACGATCTCACTCTAGTGGCTGTGGAAGTTGACTGACAAGTCAGAACGTGTTCAAACTTGACACTGTCTTAACAGATCAGCTGGGCCGTAGTCAGACTGGTTTTCTCGGGTCATTTGCCCGGAGCCCTGTTTTTCTCGAGATTTTGGTAGCACTGTTTTGAATGTTTTAGTATGGTTTAGTAAAGTATTTGTTGTTGAACTTATTTTATTCACCATCCCAAAAGTGTAATGAGAATTTACCCAACAACTGCTAAAACCAAACTGAATTAGTTAAACACCTGACTCCCTCAATGTGATTGCTCGAATACATACGCTTACGCGCAAAACTTCAACCACGACCGGCGAATCGGAAGTTAAAAGGTAAACCACAATGGATTGTTAGAACAATATTATTGTGAAAGGGGCCCGGTGAAGCAGTTTTTCCCGGGACCCGTCAAAGCTGATGAGATGATTTAATGATGATTACAATTTTGAATTTAGATTAATACTTTCTGCTTAAAATAAGATTGTCCTTTGGTTGGTTTTTTTTTTTTTTATTGAGGAGGTTAGTGATGCTATTTGGTTGGTAATTTTGAATAGGTATGAATTTTGTAATAGAAGTCTGCAGATCTGATGTGTTGTGATGACTAATTTAGTTGACTCACCCAAATGTCTTGGTGGATATTATATTTTTGATATTCTATTTTTAATTTTTTTATATACTGTACTTGATACTATTTCTTCTTGTTTCAATTTAGCAGATGTATGTTGTATGTTTAAAAAAATGTCTGCCATAAACTAAAAATCAAACTGCTCTTCCACAAAGCTAGTAACAAACTCTCTCTACAATTGATTACCTTCTTCTTCCTCTCTTTTGCAACTATCTTCCTCTTCTGTCTTCTTCCTCCTCAACATTATTATTTCTTCTTTCTCCTTTTACATTTTCTTTGTCCTACACTTAAGCATATATATGTTTGTTTTTACATAAACATGATGAAATCTGTACCAATCTTACAAAAAGAATAATTAAGGGAACGGAAACGATACTGGGCCACATAGATTGGTACTGTTCAAGACTTACCTTAGAATTTAAATATCACCAAAGTAGGAATATTTCAGCTTATCTCTTACAATGCACAGGATACCTAAGGTTACCTCAATAAACCATAGAATTATGTATAATTTTAGGTTTATTAACCAAGTTAAATAAAAGTTTATACGCCCTTAATACAAAAAGATAATTAACATGCCCTTAATACAAAGAAAGATTGAGATTTAAAAAAGAAAACATATATATTTTATTAAATTTAATTTAAAAACCCTTCCCAAAAATAAAATTCAAAAACCCTCCCTTTTAATAATAATTACAGAAATTATACAAAAAAGATTTACAAGTTACAAGGTTTTAACATGAAATACCATGGATTTGTTTTAAGAAAAAAATATATATTTGTCGTTGGCCAACTCTAAAAGGTAATTATAAATAATTGAATAATTAGACAAAATTTATTATGAGACGTCTCTCTATATATAAAAAAAAATATAAAATTTCTAATATGCAGCCCTTAAGGGCTAAGGTCCGAAATGTGCTAGCTTGCTCCTCCCAATTTATTTAATACTAACATATCCTAAATAGTACACATGTGCAAAATTATTTTCAAAAATCCAGCCTATTTAACACTTAACATAAGAAAAGAACAAATACAGATAGTTCTCATTTTTTAAATTAACTTCTGTCTCTAATTAAAACTCAGTAGAAAATATTTAGATTATGCATTCCTTTTTTCAGTTGCAAGGTAGGCCTTTTCTAATAGTAGTAGTAGCAGGTTATCTCATTGCATTAAACATCCCCTGCACTTGGACCAGTTTAACTGTATAACACAGATAACAATTTCCTTTTTAGAAAACTTGCAGTTATTTAAATAAGCATAAAATGATAGTTCTTTGAGTTGGCTGTATTTATTAAATTTTGTAGCACAAATAGCAAATTGCTACATAGATGGTGATTGTTAATATAACATGCGTAACGTTGCATAACACTGTCTGTACACGTTAGGTAAGCCACATGGTAACATAAAAGAAATGTTAACGTTTAGTTACATATCAGCCATATATTTTGCTTATAGCTTATTAAAAGTTTTCAATATCTGTTACACTGTAGACATACTACACAGTTATAGTTAATTAATGCATAACACTTTAGGCTTGTTGTGGAAATCTGTTTAGGCTTTAACAATAACAAAAATGATATCGGCTTTATAGTTTTTTGTAGGCTGTAAGATTTACATTTAAAATTTAGGCTGTAAGAATTACATTTAAGTTTAGGCTGTTGTAAAAAAGAAATATATAGGTTTCTCTAATAAATTGAACAAAATGAGTTAGGAAGTTGTACATGAAGCAAAAGTGGAAATAACCTAATTAAGTTTTACAAGTAATATCTTATAATTATTAAGGTAAAGCTGAAATATTGTACCTGGTATGCGAAAACAAAAGGTTTAGAAGCAAATCATGTTCTTCAGCGACACACGTTACCCCGATCAAATTATTTAAGGTTCGGCAACATTACGACCACTTGCCAGCGTCTGAGAGTTTTCGTTCGTAACGGTCTAATGGCCGACGCTTTCTACGTACTCATGACAAAGCGAGATTTCAACTTAATAGATAAAGAACAGCTGATCGGTTGTGGGATGCTATGGCATTCTAAAGTAGTGTTACGGCTTCAGATACCGTACGGAGTCGACGTCTGGCGGAGAAAAGGATAACTGGGTGAAGGTTAAATACAGAAAGGTTGTAAGTAGGTAAAATAAATGATAGAAGTTGTTGATGGACGTTACAAATCTTATTACTAATGTTTTGAAATGGTATATGAATATAATGGGCTATGTGTTTCTTTTTTTTATGATTATGAGTATCAGGGACTGATGACTAATGAGATGATCCCTGATATGATGTACCAACTGCTTTAAGAATAAATACGAATTTTTGGTATCTTTACACCATATAATATTTATATATATGTATATATTGAACAAATGATTCTACTCTTACGCTTACTCTTTACTGATTTATAAAAAGGATTTACATAATCGATTTACTCACCTCTTAATTCAAACAATCAAGACATGGTATACATAAGTGACACGAAATGTATACAATAGGTACATATAATTATATAATATACACGGTATTTATAAATAATAATGTATATATTATATATATATTTATGCTCTATACAGTAATATGTTTGGGCAATAATAATTACAATTATTTAGTTTGAATTGGGTATGTTTTTGGAGCTGGTGGAAAAATTACGTATATAGCACCTAGCATCAATGGTCAGCACTTCAGTCAGTCGCTACGCCAGTGTTGTGTTATCTTGTTATCTCTAGTCATCCAGGTCATCACTCACCACCAGCGTTGCCAATTTCCAGGGAATTTATATAATTTTGAAAATTTCCAATTTTTACTATTTTTATTTATAGTTTAGCATTTTTAATCACAAACAGTTGAAAACAAGGAGAAAAAGATGAAACGACATACTGTCAGCAGATGACTTGAATTCTTGCGTATGGAATGTCCCCAAGCCTTGCCAATAGTAGCGTGGTTGTCATAGTGACGGCAGCCCCTACCACTAGTTGTGCTGTAGTAGGAGAACCATTTCCCACACCCCGCTGCCCCCTCGCAAGCATTCAAGTCATCTGCTGACAGTACTTTCAATCTCTAAGCACTTGAACAGACTATTTGATCTGCTGAGCTACTGAATACTGTCTCTACTCTACTCTCTAGACAGAATGATGTAGACTAGTAATGTAGTGTCCACGAACTGATTTAGTTTTTGTTTGTGAAATTTAGCCTTTAGAAAATAAAGTTTTATTATAAATGTGTATTTTTTGTTTGTAACTTACAACGTTGTTTTTTATGTGTCTATAAACAACAGTAATAAAGTAGGCCACTGTTCTCCCTGATTAAGCTGTGGCTATGTCTATTCGATCCGTGCAGAGCAGAGACACAACTACATGATTGGCGCTCCCCCCCCCCCCGCAGTTACAAGAATGGCGCCCCCTAAAAAAAAAAAATCGCAACTTGTCGGCTCTAGATGACCCCTCTCCACCTGTAAACATCCCACCGCCACGGTCTTATATGTAACTAATTAGACATTATTTTTACTCTAAATTGAAATGAAAATAAATTAATTTAAGTATATGACATTATTTACATATCAGTATGACATTATTTATGACATATATAAACTATCTGTTGGTAGCATTGTAGTTAAATAGGCCAATACTATGAAGTATCATACTCAAAAGAACATGCAAGCTTTAAGTGTAAACTAATTTATCATCAAAAAAGACTGCAACTTTAAACATCAAGGTTTATTATTTACAAAAATCTTGTAAGTTTTTATAATTACATTTATTTAAAATCTTGTCTTTTCTTTGTGTGAAAATACTTGTCGGTTAACGTGTAAGGTCGATAGCACGAGGACGGTGGGCTTATACTTTGAAGGGGGTGATTATACTTTGTGTCTATCACGTTGATGACGTTGGTAGACACTACACACTACACATTATTGGGACGCGTTTGATGCGTGTGAATGACATGATCGCGCCACACGCGTTGCGTTGGGGAACGCATATTACAACGCAGTTGCTCCCAACTCTCACCTATTAGACACGTGTATTTTACGTCATTTTATTTTTTTTATGTTTAAAATTAATGATTCACGGATAAATCTACGTTTATTAGATCTAACCTAATTTAAAATGACTTCAGAGTTACCAAAATTACTTGTTGTTTTTACTAACTACTTCTTGATGAACCGAAACTCACAGAAATGCACGGGGTGATACATATATTATGTTCTTTCTATGTACACAACTTAAACATTTTTACTTAAATTTATGACTTTATGAAGACATATTTTTTTAATATTTACAGGGTTCATTTCAAACGCCAATTATTTTATTAAAAATTATTTCATATTAAAATGTAGAGATCATTTTTAAAATGTTAACACAGTTTTAATTCATTAACAAAAAATATTGATTAAACAATTCGGTGGACATATATATTTTTTATTAAAAATTACTTTTTTTTAATGTTTAATGAAAATTTAGCTTTATTATTCAAACTAGGGGCTCTGCCCCTGGACGCTTCGCATCCCAACCCCACCTCAGCCTTCGGCCTCAGATGGCTGCTTCGCTTCGCTCGCAGTTGGAAAATTCGCTAAAGAATCTCGTTAATCTTTGGCTCGTTTGTACTTTAGTGACCGAGCATAAATCAGCTGTTTTATTTGGCAGCTGACTTAAACTCATTAATCATTATCTTCATAAGTATAACATGGGAAATTTTAAGGATTGTATGCCGGAGCTCCTTCTCTGGTTGGATGTTAAATCTGATGGAAAATCGTTCGTTTGAAATTAAATTGTCTACAACTTTTGTATTTAAAAATTTTTTTCTATCTCTTACCGTTTTCTTACAAAACGCAATCAAAGTGGAAAAATGAAAAATTGAAAAAACCTTTCCCGCCCAAAAGGTGATTCCATAGTTAAAAAATGTAAATTCTGGCAATTTTCCCAAAAGTTTCTCATCGAGAGCATTAATTCAAGTATAAGATTGAGGGGGGTCAGAATACGGGAAGTGCTTAATAATTAATGTCAGTGAATCAGTGTTATCGTCTAGTTTTAAAGACGTCCAAAATTAAAAAATGTTAAATTCTGGCAATTTTCCCGAAAGTTTTTCGTCGAGAGCTTTAATTCAAGTATAATGTTGAGGGGGGTCCGAATATGGGAAGTGCTTAATAATTAATGTCAGTGAATCAGTGTTACCGTCTAGCTTTATATAAGTAGATACCGTACATTCAATTTTATTTTCAACATTATTTAAACTAATTAGGCCTGTATCGACTTTTCTGGATGGGACAACATCTATACAATGTGATACCGTAACGGAAAATACACAACTGGACACCAAAACCTTTGAGCGACTCAGCGACAATAAAGTACTGAACTCGTGAGACATGACCGTCGTGCCCTGGTCGTGCCACGCGAGTCGCTTGCTTAGCGTCGCATTACCAATATGCGCTAATCCATTCATTTACGTATGTTACAAAAAGTCGTGCTGTGCCACGTCACGTGAAAAGCATCAAACGCGTCCCAATGTGCGCCTAGCCTAACACCTGGTGGTTATACATTTACATCAATGAAATACATTTGTTTGATCTGGGAGCAAATAGTTCGCTTATTAATTACCGGTACTTAAGTTTAGCAGGCATTATTGTTAACTGCTAGTAAAGAGATTGCGCAACCATAATGATTACGGTTTCAGACTTATGATCCGTAATTATGAAACGACTTATGATTAATTAATTAATTATGAAACAGTTTTATTAAGATATCTTAGTGAAATATTGTTCTAGTAAAATTTGCTTTGATTATAATGTGTATACTACATTTTATTTATTTTTTAAAAAATTCCTTTTTATAGTTCTATGTTTTGGGGTTTCAACCAACAATTTGGGAAGTTGGTCTACTTACGGCGGTCCTTCATTCCACTCGCAGCGAAAAAAACTCGGCCTTTGGCCTTGGATCAGAAGATACCCCCACGGTAAAATCCACCATGTAGATTTGAAACAGGTACTTTATGGTATTCTACGTTTTGACCGATTTTGGGAGAACTAAGCGAGCTATAAGGTCGCGTAAAAAAAACAAAATGTGCAGAATAATATCCTACAATAATTTTTTTAGATAAAACTCTAAAAAAGTTTCTTTCTCGTTGAAAAAATCTAAAAAAATAGTTACTTCCTGTCAAAAAAAAAACGTGTTTCTGGTTGTTTAAATTTGAACCAAATCGGACTAAATGCGGCCGCTAGATAGCGAACATATATATATATGTACACATATATATATAATTTTTAATGGTTTTGGGGACTTAATTAGGTTTTGGTTTTAATTAGGTCTTACCATAAGGGCCGTAATAGCTCATTTTTCCTATGGAAATACGTTAATAATGGGGGCAGGTGCTTAGAAGTTCCAGGGAATTTTATTTTTTATTCAGGGGAATTTCCTTGGGTATTTTGGGGAAAATCAGTTTTTGACGTTGGCAACGCTGCTTATCACCATCAGTCACTCACGTCACGTGAGTAAACTCAATGGAAGTGTTTACTAATACCAGAGATAATAATAACAAGGAATCCTACCGGCTTTGGGGAATTACATTAATTATAAGATTAGCTTGTTTGTTCGAAAATTGTTAATATTATGTAGTTTTTTGTGTTTGTAGGGCCTATATGTTAATTTAATCGGGATTTGTTGCATTTCCTTTAATTAAATGGTCTAATAGCTTCACACACCGCTAATATTACTACTAAGACAATGCAGTAAAGGTAAGATACTTATTTTGTTAAGCAGGATTATTATTATTTGTTTAATATTAAGTTAGGCTTATTTAAAACTTTTGAGTTGGTGAAACTCTATTTATTCAAGTGAATACAAAGGTTACAATCAGTATTACAGAATTTAGAGACAATTAATTGGCATTTACATGCTAAGAAACTTTACTATTCGACTCTAGGCTAACCTATGGCAACAGAAATGCAATAATAATAATTTTAAAAAATACCTAAAAGGTTCTAACCTAACCTATTTAGTCACAGTATGTTTACCTGTATTCAACATTTAACACTAGAATGTAAAATTACGTCGTCTGCAAAAATATTAGGCTAGAGTCGAATAGTAAAGTTACGCTCAATGGAGGATTGTTTGTAAACAATATCTTCCTTTTTTAAGAAAGTGACTAGAGACTATATCAACATGTGAACAAGTAGTGGTATTCTAAAAGTTTACCAAATTGTGTAGGTTCTCATAATTGCAAACAGAAATTATAATAATATAGGACTACTGCAACTGATAAACTGCTAGTTGGTTTGAATTTTGTTATTTTTAGGTTGGCATTGTAGGTACCTACCCAGTAGGCCTACTATAATTTAACCAACCTCATTTATGGGGGCTTGTAGATGATGACTGAAGTTAACACTTTAAACCGAAACATGGGTTCCAGATACTTTAACGGAAACATACCATCTCAGAGACACCATTGTCTCTAACATGGAAATTTCATCTCCTTACGCTTTTTAAATTAAAAGGTTTATCAGAAAAACAACCATATTTTAGAAAAAGTACGGTATATAGCCTAAAATAACTTTAAAATCCTAAAAGTACAAGTCAATTATTTTAAAAATATTGTTTGTATTAGATATGATAGTAAGATTAATCTCACAACGTAATCGGAAATGTCCCATCAGTCAGATGGGCAGGGTTGAAAAAGTCACTACCGAGCCGTGCTTTTCCAGTGTTTAGTTTTTTTTTTTTATTTTATATTATTATTTATTTAATTACAACTAGTCACGAGAGCCTATCAAGCAACATACATTTCATATTAAATAACATTGTTGGCTGGAATATCACCCACTGATGCACTCCTCATAAGTATATTACATAATTATTTGTTCATGTGTAATTAATTATTTTCCTAATCAAAGTTCAAAAGGCTTCGTTCTCTTCAGCCAGCGAATCTCCCCAGAGCAGCTAAGTAAACAATTCATTTCAGAATTTTTGTGTTGTTGAAGCCTGTGTTTGTGATTCTCTGCATACCTTTTGATTTCTTCTGCGACGGTGTTCATCTTGAGATCACGATGACTCCGCCCAAGAAACAAAAAGAAAAGACATAAAACTTTTCACTTTTCTAAGGCTCATAATCGTTAGACATACTTGTTTTGAAAAGAATATAAGCTCACCTTTGGATTCGTCAATATTTGAACGTTCTAAAACTGTCTTCCAATCATTCGTCACTCTTATAATTTTTTAGATATGAAGTTTTCTGTAAACCCTTAAGATTTTGACAGTTTTTCAACCAATGAGCAAGCATATTTTGTAATCGATATATGTAGTACAAATCGATATACTTAATTATACATTGATGTTTATATGGATTTTAGTGTAAATTCTATTTTATTTCGTTTGATATAAGGAAACCCTGATTTACTGTTCATAGGCTACAGCAGCTATAGGTCTTGTCTGTGAAATATGTACCATTGCGCCGATTGTCTTAACGCATTTAGTCCAGCCAATAGAGCAAAAAGAAGTCTAATTTTGTTATTGAATTTAACAGCAAGCGACATCAACAGTGACTTTAAGGGTAACACAAGGGTATGTAAAAAACAAAATCTATCAGGCAAGGAGCTTTTGCGCATTTTGTTTAATCAAAAATTGCAATAAATTAGGACTTTTAGGTTTTTTGTTAATATTATAAAAAAAATATGAATAAATCATGATAATTCCAAAAAACCTACAAATTGTTTTTTATAGATCCTGATTGGACCATTTTTTAATGTGAAAAGTCGGAAAAACGCTTAAAAACTATAATTTTTTAAAAGTTCATGTCTTTCTTAATGTACAAAAAATTATTGTTTATCATGAGTTCTTCAAACAGGAAGAAGATGAAATTTCTTGCATTTATAGTTTTTGCACAATTGCAGTATAAACAATCTTGCATAATGCGCCCAATTAACCTGAGTCTCCCTTTTTAAATTTACTAAATGGATTCTGAAAGTAGACATTAAAATATACAATTCGTATACCGGTATCTATGATTTTTTAATAAGGTTGATAAAGTATAATAAAAATGCTTCAAAACATAGCGCGAAACGCGTAACTTTGAGACCGACGCCAATGGTAAATTTGCCAGAAGGCGGTAGTGGCGGAAACAGCAGCCTGATGTGCGCAGCTTGCCGTTCTCTTCTCCTCCGCATTATGCACGATAATGGCCTAAATTGTTTATACTGCAATTGTGCAAAAACTAATAATGCGACAAATTTCATCTTCCGCCTGTCTGAAGTACACATACTAAACAATAATTTTCCAAAAAATCTGCCTTAAATATTGTAAACTAACAATGATATAAACTTTTGGAAAATAGTAATTTTTTCAAGTTTTTTCTGACTTTTCTCGGTAAGAAATGGTCCGATCGAGGTTTTCAAAAACCATTTTGTAGATTTTTTAATTCTCTACAAATGTTTCGTTGGAAGTATCTTGATCCTTGCATAAATTTGTATAATATCAAAGAACAACCCAAATAGTCCAAATTTATTGTTATTTTTGTTTATAAAAAATGCGCAAAAATTTCCTTGCCTGATAATTTTTGTATGTTATAGGCCTACACCTATGTGCTACCCTTAGAGCCACTGTAGATCTGTGCATGCCGCTTGCTGAAATTCAATAACAAAAAAAAATCTCTATTGGTTGGCCTAAAATTGTTTTACTGAGGGCGCCGCTGTATGGAGTTGTATGACTTCAATAAGTGAGAGCTAGTGTTACGTTGTTTTAAATTTAGTGAAACAAAGTGGATTTAATGATCTTGTTGTGGAGTTATTGATTTTAGTACCGTTCTTGTTAACTCTTCAATAATTATGGTTTATTAATCTGCAAGATAATAATCTCTGCTATTTTCTTTAATCTGCTCTTTCAAGAAAATATTTTATGGCCTAGAAATGCATTAAAAAACTATTCCATAGAGTTTATACATATTTTTTAATTCCCCAGACCTGTTGTTGTTAAATTCTTGGTAATGTTGTTTTCGACTTCTTATGACCCCTCCAAAAATGAAATCCTGTATCCGCCCCTACGATGAAGATCATCATTGCGGATGAGCCAGGGTGCATTAACAATGTTCCGCAGAGCCTTATTCTGAAATGTTTGTGTATTTGTCTTCTTTGTGCAACCCCACAACTGTAATCCATAGGTCCACACTGGTTTCAATATTTGCCTATAGAGAAGCAGTTTGTTGTGGATCTAATTGTGAGTTTCTCCCGAGTAACCAGTACATCTTCCTAAGTTGCATATTCAATTCTACCTTCTTCTTTTTAACAGTCTCCTTCCAGTGTACCGGTACCTTGGCATTTCGTGTCATGCCCAAGTATTTAGCAGTATTAGCCGGAATTACTAAATGGGAATTTATTTTAATAGGAATTGGATTTATTTTTCTAGTTGTAAAATTAACATATGTTGACTTAGATTCATTTAATTTTAATCTCCACTTCTTTATCCAGATGCTAACTCGCCAATCGCTCTTTGCAATTTTTGTGTGGTCTCTTCCACATTGCTACCGGTCGCCAAGATTGCTGTGTCATCAGCAAAAGTCGTAGTAATTGTATCATTTTCTTGAGGAATATCGCTGGTGTACAAGAGATAGAGCAAGTGTCCAAGGACACTCTTCCTTGTGGTACCCCCACTGAAATACTTTTCAATTCAGAGTACTCTCCTTTGTGCTTAACTCTGAAACATCTTTCTGATAGGTAAGATTCCAGAATCTGACAAATCAACTCTGGAAGATCACACTGCAGTTTAAAAATTAATCCCTTGTGCCAGACCTTGTCGAATGCTTTAGCAACATCTAAAAATATACTTGAGCAAATTTTGTGTTCCTCCAAGGCTTTTTCTATTACATGTTGTGTGATTCTGTGTACTTGATCTATAGTTGAGTGTTTATCTCTGAAGCCAAACTGGTGATGAGGTATCAGTTGTTTTTCTTTGATGATTGGCTTAAGACGTTTCTTCAGTAATTTTTCAAAAACCTTTGACATAGCTGGCAGCAAGGAGATTGGTCGGTATGATGATTTATCATTGGAATCTATTCCCTGTTTGGGAATCATAATCACTTTTGCAATCTTCCACTGTCTTGGAACATACCTTAGCCTAAACGAGGCGTTAATAAGGTGAAGAAAGTTTTTTAATGCTTTATATGGCAATTATTTTAACACCTCACTTGTGATAAGATCATAACCAGTGGCGCTTTTATCCTTGAGGTTTTTAATTTCATTTTTAAGTTCTTTAAAAGATACTTTACAAATTTGAAATTCATCCTTGTTTTTGATTGTTGTTATATTTTCATTAACTGTCTGTCTAGTAAGTGGCTGGAAGGTTTCCTCTAGGTATTCAGCAAACAAAGCTGCCTTTTCTTTATCACTCCTAGCCCATGTATATCATTTTTCCTGATTTGGTGGAATTTGGATATTAGGCCTTTTAACATATTTAGTGGCCTTCCATATCTTGAGTTCGCTCTCTTTATCATCTGAAAGGCTTTCAAGGTATCTAGCAATGGATTCATTTTTAATAGTTTGTAGTAAATTTGTGAATTTCTGGCTAATACAATTTAGTTCAGTTTTATTTTGAGGAACTCGAGTTTGCTGCCAATTTCGTCTCATTTTTCTTTTTTTACTAACCAATTCTAGCACTTCAAGTGGGTAGGTATTGCTATTATGGTATCGTTTAGTTACTTGAGGTGTATAGTTCCATGCTGCTTGCTGGATATTAACAACAAATAATTCAACTTCCTCCTCGAGCTGCATTGGTGTTTTAAGGGGAACATGCAGGTCAATATTATCTTCAAGTTCATCTCTGACACCTTCCCAGTTAGTCCTGTTATTAGTTAATGTGGGTGGTTCTTCTCTTTGTATTATGCTATGACTTATTGTTAAAATAATAGATGAGTGATCAGAGCCCAAATCAAAATTTTCACTCAAGTGGATATAGTTGTCAGATACGTTCTTTACCACAAAGAAGTCAATCAAGTCCGGTATCTTTCTTGTATCTGATGGCCAATAAGTTGGTTTACCAGTTAAAAAGAAGTCACATTTTACCTCCTTACTTGCTTCATATAACTCTCTACCTTTTGCATTAGTAATTCTAGATCCCCAAAAGGAGTTTTTCGCATTAAAATCACCTCCAAGAATGAAATTATCGGCCAGCATATCAAAAAGATTCATGTAGTCTGCCTTTTTAATATTATATCTTGGTGGACAATATATAGAATCTGATGATACACTAAAGTGCTTATTCTTCATTACGTCAACTCAAATTTTTATTTTAGTTTCCTCATAGTGCTTGATACTATGTTTTATAATTACGGCAGATCCTCCCCTTGCTTTATCTGCCGGATGTTCCACATGATATACGCATTAGCCTTTTATTTTGAGATATGAATGTTTAGTGAAGTGTGTCTCTGAAATTAAACAGATGTCTATTCGTTCTCCAACCAGGAATGATTCCAGGTCCAACTTATGCTGAAGAAGACCTTTAGAATTCCATGTTAGGCCTACTATTCTTAAGGTGTTAATAATTTTCTCCTCATTAACTCTTTTTTACTTTATTTGTCAGCTTATCCAACCTATCAATTATTAACTTGTTTACGTTATTTTGTTCACCTAGCCTATGTAATATACCTTGAATAGCCTTATCTGTACTTGTTTTCTCAGTGATGTCATTATGTACGATTTGTGCATAGGTTTTTGATCCAGGGTCATGTGTATTACTAGTTATCAGTACTTCTAGTTTTTTAGGAACATTATTTGAATTTTGATCTGCAGTGTTAAAGTTTTGCACTTGAGTTTTATCCCTTATCATAGCATTTATTTCTTCTCTTTTGTAATTCTTTAGCCACATCAAAACCCTCTATAGTTTGCAGGATGCGAGCCATTACAGTTTACACATTTTGGAGTATTACTTCTATTCAATGTACAGGCTGAAGTTATGTGTTTTCCAGCGCATTTAACACATCCTGTTTCCTTTTGACAGTACTCTTGTGTGTGATTAAATCCTTGACACTTTTTGCATTGTGGTATTAAAGTGTAGTTCCTTCTCAGTGGTTCTATTTTAACAACAATATTTAATATAGTTTTTATATTATATATATTATTAACAACTTCCTTTTGGTCAAAGCTTAGCATGAACAACGGTAGACCTATTTTTCTTATTGATATCTCACCTTGATCATTTTATACTTTTTCTTTTTTAAGAATATTGACAGCATCAATTATCTTTAGGCCTTTTTCTCGTAGATCCTTAACAATTTCATCTTGCCTGCAAGATGAATGAAGACCTCTTGCCATAACTTTGATTGATCTATCTTTTTTATTTTCACATGAATACCACTGTATGTTATTATCATTTAGTTTTTGGGCTAAAGAT
>JAGFPH010018728.1:0-16027 GCA_018207615.1 Philaenus spumarius
CTTTTCTATCCCATTGTTTGGTGGCGACGTATTTCCAGGATCGTACCTTGCAATGGCTTCTGCAGTTCTGCAGTTGCTTCGGTCTAGTCAGCGAATACGTCTGTGTTTTGTTTAATTCCGAGGAACGGTTGGAGTAGGGTCACGCACTCTGTCTGGGGGGGAGGGTGTTCCAAAGTCATGATTCATTTAAAAACAAGAACATTTTTTGTAGTGTACGTTATGGAATACAAATTAAACGGATGGTAAATATTATCAAATAATATTTCAATAATATAATTTACCAACATTTTTGTCAGCTAATCGAGTATAAACAATGATTGTTTTTTTTTGAAATAATAAGTTATACTTTTTAATTTCACATTGACAACATACTTAGAAATGATAATCAACTCCTATAAAAGCGAGAGTAAGTCCATACGTTCGTAAGAAAATAGTATAACGAATGCGCATGGTTATATTGTTTGGTTTATTCGTTAACAAATAACAGCTGATTTCGTCCATCAGCTGTAGTATTTTAACCATTTAAGGGTCGACTCTATTAAAACAGAAAGCAACCTGCGACTCCAGCGTAGCGGTGGTAGGTTACGCGTACATTGCTCAACCTAAATCCATTTAAAACCCGCAATTGTTCAAATAGCGTTTTTAAAAAATACCAAACTCTTGGGGACAAAATTATTTATCCGAATGGCCTGGTAATTTTTCGCTATAATTAATATTTACAACGTAAAAAAATATTTAAAATCACCTTATAGCGGCGGTAGGTTACACGGACATTGCTCAGCCTAAATCCATTTAAAACCCTCAATTGTTCAAATAACGTTTTAAAAAAAATACCAAACTCTTGGGGACGAAATTCTTTATCCGAATGGCCTGGTAATTTTTCGCTATAATTAATATTTACAACGTAAAAAATATTTAAAATCACCCTATAGCAGCGGTAGGTTACACGGACATTGCTCAGCCCAAATCCATTTAAAACCCTCAATTGTTCAAATAGCGTTTTAAAAAAAATACCAAACTCTTGGGGACAAAATTCTTTATCCGAATGGCCTGGTAATTTTTCGCTATAATTAATATTTACAACGTAAAAAATTATTTAAAATCACCCTATAGCGGCGGTATGTTACACGGACATTGCTCAGCCTAAATCCATTTAAAACCCGCAATTGTTCAAATAGCGTTTTAAAAAAAATACCAAACTCTTGGGGACGAAATTCTTAATGCGAATGGCTTGGTAGTTTTTCGCTATAATTAATAGTGACAACATAAAAAAATATTAAAGAACAAAGTTTTAAATTGTTAATAAATATTAAACAAAATGTTTTTCTTAGTTTTGGTAAAGCCATTTGCATGCATATTGGCCATAGCTTTAAAATTACATATCGTTCATAATTACCCGATCCAAAGTAAAGAAAACATTTTGGATTTTAATTTAACATTGGTCTTATGGAGTGTCAGCCAACATGGCCGACAGCTAGAGCCGACCCTTAAGGTTATGTTTACAACTTGTAAATTAACTTTTGTTTTGTTATTATAGAAATAGTAATGATTCGTTTTGTCATGTCTGCTTCCTGACATGCATGGATAGGGAATGTGCATTATTGGTGTGAATTATTGTTAATTTAATAGAATCGTACAAGTTTTAGTTTCTGTTAGTTTATAAATGTAGGCCTGCCTATTGACCATGAAACCTTAAGGAAATTTTTAAATATTATTTTGCCTAAATTACTGTATTTATATTTTTGGGTTTAAAATTGATGATTTAAGTAGGGATATGAATAAAATTAATGTTATTTTATTTTATTTTCAAAAAATGTATTGAAGTATAATATAATCCTAAAAATTATACACATTTACTGGCTTAAATTACTCACAGCATAGTTAGATCTAGATAAAGTTTATTGTTGTTAAGTAGTATTTCTAAATTATGTTTTTCGATTGTGTAATAGATTTGGCCGTGATTTTTCACGGAGGATTAAGATTATTCGTATCTATGTAACAATTTTTGACTAAATTTAAAAAGGCATAAATTATAAGTTAAATTTGCATTAATATTTCATAAGTTGATCGGTCGTAGCTCAATAGATAAGGCGGTTTTTACTATATCACGATACTCATATCGGCCTTTCGAATACTGGTCCTATATTGTCAAAGTGAAGAAATATTAACACAAGTACTTAAGTCATAGTCACAATCGTATAAGTGAAGAATTGTACAATTTAAGAGGGGAGATACACTTTTTGGGTAAAAAAATCGTAATTTTTTTATTGCATAAATTTATTCGCTGGTTTATGCTGATTAAAAATATATATACTTTAATATACTTATCTTATAAATTGATGTATTAAAACGCATTTTTTATAAAGGTTTCCATTACTTTTCGCAAAATTTAAGGCCTGATCCCAAACTTTACTTAACAGTGCAAATTATAAAAATTTACAATATCCTTTTCATACACATAAACTCATAAAAAAAAGGAAACAGAGTGAAGTCGAGGCTACTTACGAGGCAGAAAGAAGATAAACAAGATGAGAACTACTCACCAGGACAGTTTTAAGTAATTGTAAGTAAAGTTCAACTTAAATGCCTGATTTCCGTAACCTTGTTTTGCAACACTTAGGTACAATTATCTTCTAAACCAGCAATACAAAATACCTGAAATTTGTTCTAATCTTTGGTTGCTATAGATCAAGAAAGTGTACTAGGATTTTATTAAAATAATTTAACAAAAAATAAAAATGCAATAAAAAAACATTTAATATTTTTTTAATATTTTTAAAAATACAAAATTGTTTTCTTACATGTTAGTTTTTATAATTTTTTCTTGAAACTCGTACATTTTATGTGGAATATAATCAAAAATATATGTTGCAAATTTCAGGACAATTGGTCAAATAGTTTTAAAGTTAGTGGTACCTAACTAACTGGTGAATTCCCCATTTAAATAGCATTGAGCTGGAATAGTGCATCTATCCCCCTCAATGACGTAGAAGAAGTATTAAACATTTTCCACCATAAATAGTTTAAATATCTTCGAATCACTTTTGTTCTTGCCTTTCACAACGACATAACTTAATATGAAACGATCATATTTAAAAATTAGTTCTATGATGTATTTAAAAAAAAAATTAAGTTTAATCTTTGCACGTTTAGTTTAAAAACTAATTTAAAAATGTTACCTTCACTTTTAAAATAACACTTCGTTAATTTTCATGCCTCAAAAAATTAGAAATTATGGCACTCTGGTCGATTTTAGACCTGCCCTTGTCAAAAAAAAAAACCATTTATTTATAACAAAACTAAATTCAATTAAACTTATAAGCCTAACATTTTTTAGCAGTCAAGAATTTAAAATAGAAATGCTTTTATGCCATTAGTCTGATTTTTTTAAATTTGTTGTGTAAACAGATAAGGAAAGCATACCGGTATCTACATGTTCAGAATTGATAAGATTCCTAAATCTAATTTTTATTAATTTGACTGTTGTAATAGGTCTGTATAATAAAACATTGTCACATCTGTACATTTTCTTCTGCCCATTTTACCCTCCGGGGTTCCAACACTCAAGGACTAATCCCATAATTTATGGCTACTATGCCCCCTGTTTTCCTTCTCCATGGACTGTCAAGGTAATCCAGGTAAATATTCTGCACTCATTTTCCACACGTGTCCATAGCAAATCAACTGATGTCTTTAACTAGCAGATACTTCCATTCATTCCTAAACGTGGCGTCGTTTCTAATCCCTCTTGCAGCTCGTAGTAAGTCCACCTTCGCAGTTTGAAACTTTTTCTTCAGATTTACAGATATTATACTTGTTTCTCGTCCAATAAGCGATGGACTCTTGTTCAAGTAACTATCAAAATTTAGCTTTTCATTAAATCCAGTACAGTATCGAGTAGAGTAGAGTACAGTAGAGCATCAATTATCCGGATTAATTGGGAATCACCTTGTCCGTAAAATCGATAATCCGGATAATTGATATTTACATAAAATATGAGAAAAAGTATTATAGTACTTTAGTACAGGTGTACATACACACCTTATTACATTCCTGTGGGTTTTCGGTGGTCACGTGTCAATAAAACACAACACTGGTACAACACTAAACATTTTAATCAGGCCCTACAAAAATTGATAGGACCTAAATACTGTACAGAATGAACATATATTTTAAAAATACGTACAGTGTCACACGAAAAGTAAATTTCTTAACCGTCCGTATAACCGATCATCCGGATGGCCGAAATTCGGATAACTGATGCTCTACTGTATATCTGCAGCTGTAAGTATGAGTGTTCGCTCAGTCCTCGTGGAAGGTTGTATAAAAAGAAGTTCAGATTTTAAATTTTATGCGCATTTTTCAGACTTTATGCGCGTTTTTGAAGACATAAGACCTATCGCATTCAATTCCTGACGTCAAATAACCCCTGTAAGCAAATTTTCATCAAAATCGTTAGAGCCGTTTTCGAGATCCGAGACAGATACAAAGATATATACAAGAATTGCTCATTTAAAGTAATAGGATAAGTACACCAAAATTGGGATATGGATGAGTAGCGCTGTCAGGGTAATTAGGCCAATTAGTGTCTAGTGTATTCAGTCATATTTAGTTTTTACATGTAAAAATATTGTTTGCCAAAGCTGGTACGTTGCTCTGAGTTGGTGATGCGCACTTCTAAATTGAATGGTCAGAGTTGAGTGATCCACGGACTCGCTGGACAATTTGGTCGTCGGGGTTAAATGCAGGTTTAATAAACACTCCTGTTTTCATGTTTCAGTGTTTTATTCCCGCCGGAGCTCACAAAGGTGTATTAGACCTAAAATTAGAACGCTACTTTTTGGTGGAAAATTTGAAAGAAGCGAAGGAGTAACAATAAGAAAGGGAAAGGACTAGTGTAACCTTCTCCCGCTGTTGCGTCCGAGCGTCTTCTTCACTTGCCAATATATCAAGTGTTTGACGTGTAGACAGTTAGTTGCGAAGAAAGAGAGGAGTAGAGCTTGGTCATGCGCACTAGTTGTTGAAGAAATTGTGAAGGCATATTATATATTGGCGTTGCCGTCTTGTTAGCATAGTATTAGACAAAATCTCTTCTGACACTGCCAACCAACATTGTTTGTAATTTTTCAAATTTGGGGATGGAAAATATAATTGCAATTGTTATAATTACCTTTTTTTGGAGATGCTGTCGAACAATCTTTATTAATTATATATCTTGTAGTTCCTTCTTTTTTAGATGACGCGTTTTGACTTTCTATCAATCATTATCAAATGCACATCATAAACACTACACAACTTAAAATAAAATAAATTTAAATTACATGCGTGGTCGGTGACCGTTCTCGATAAAGGCCCTATCGTCGACTCAACGGTATTTTTAGTTAAATGGTTTAATTGAGTAAAAAGTGTTATTTTTTGCAATACAATTTTTGGGCTTTTTAAAACAATAATTTCCACATTTTACGGCCACACGTAAAACATACAAAGCCATCTTAACAACTTAAAGTTATTTCCCTTAATATTCATGCATAAATAGAATCTGTAAAACGAGATTACGAACGTGTGTTCCAACTATCTCACTGCTTGCGATTCAAGCCGACTGCGGTACTACTATCCAACCTACAAACGTCGTCTCGTATACTCACTCTAGCACAGAGTTTAGGATGGTGGTCAGAGTAGGCAAACAATTAGCAGACTCTGATGTTTAGGTTTTTGGTCCAGTAATGTCGTCCCTCTACTTTACCTCGCACCAACACAAGGACCAATTTTATTAAAATCACACTGTAGGCCTACACTCGGTATTTTCCCCAGAGTGGAGCGAAGCGACAATATTTTCAAATAATAGGAATATTTCAAAACCCGATAGTTTTTGTAATGGGCCCATTTGTAAAAAGATAAAATCTGACGCTCTGACAAGGTTCGATCAATCAAGCTCTATTATAGTGCTAAACTTTGTGTCGATAGTTTTTTTTTCAATAAAATTAAATGACGTATACAGGATGTCCCGTAAGTAAAGTGCCAAACTAAGGGAAATGGTTCTTTTAGTCAAAATAAAAATAAAATAAAGAATAAAATGTTTTCCCAAAACTCTTCGTTTTTTAGATATTCGCCATTTTGTTTGTTTTACAAAATAGTTCATATCTAGAGAACGGGTTTACCGATTGATCGCAAACTTTACTTGAAGTTTAACCAAATAGTGATATATTTTAATAAAAATAAACGATTAATAATGCGTTTCAAAATGGTGACTGTTGGACAATTTCAAACGTGAATTTTAACAAAAAACTTCAACGCACTTTTTTTGTATAGCCCTTTTAATTAACTATCGGAAAATGTAACTGATAAAACAATCGGATGAAGGATATAATAATTAATTGATTTGTCCAAATCGACATTCTCACAACAATATATTGGGTACATACGCTGTTACTATCATAACTTAACTACTATCCTACATCTGATTGTTTTGACAGTTACACCATCCGATACGGAATTTAAAGGGCTGCAAAAAAGATGACAACATGTTTTGTTAAAATGTATGGTGTTAGGTTTATTTAGGTTTCAAATTTTCAAACGGCCACCAATTTCAACAGCATTATTGGATAAAATCATCTATTACTTTCTCGCTATACTGTAAAGAGAAGGTATAGGGATCGCAAACAAATCGATGTTGAGAGTTTTGTGGAAATATCCGTTTGGGAACCCCTGAGTCCAAAAAAGTGTTTTTTACAAAATTTCAGTCTGTATGTCTACCTGTATGTCTGTGCGTATACAAAGCTAGAGAGAAAACTATTCGATCGATTTCGAAAAAATTTGCACCAATCATGCCAATTAGATGCACGAAAAAAGGTTTTGAATTTTTTTTTAAACAACCCACTTTTTGGCAAAAAAACGCCCAAAATCAGATATTATTTTTTTATAAAAAAAGCTGTAACGATTTTGATAAAATTTTGCTTATTTGTAGCCTTTAATGTACCATACCACATGCAAAAAAAAGCGTAGCCTATCATTCTAAAAATTCTCGTTTAGGTAACAATAATAATAACAACAGATTTTTGGGAGTTTTTTGGCCAAAAAAGGGGGTTGTTTTTCAAAATTTTCCAAAACCCTTTTTCGTGCATCTATACAGGCCTAATTGACATGTTTAGTGCAAATCGATCGAATAGTTTTAATAATAATAATAATATTTATTAGTTACTCTACCACTTTAATGTATCCACTCTTATATTTTAATACAATTATGAAGTCACAGTGAATCTGTTTGATAATTTAAATATGTAAGAAAGTATGTGCCAGTTCCTGGTACCGTTTATTTTTCTTAAAATAGATCATTATTCTTTTTAACTTCATACCAAGTTTAAACACAATCGGTAAACCGTTCTCCAGATATGAATTATTTAGTAAAATAAACAAAATGTCGGATATCTGGATAATGGAATCGTTTTTGAAAAATATTCTATTCTTGATTTTCTCTTTATTTTGACCCACAGAACCATTTCCCGAAGTTTAGCACGTTACTTTCAGGACACCCTATATGATGAAAGGTAACAACATAGAAAGCGAAAAGACAGAAAATTCTAACCAATAGAGTATACTGTTTTACTGCATCCTAAACAAAATCTACAAACATGCATTATTTAAAATGAGCAGTAAACATTCTCGCTTATCATCATTGCAATGAGCGGCTCTAAAATGTTATTTCATTTTTAGTGTTCTCTGTCCTCTCTTGGCAAGTACACCGAAGGTGCTGGGACTAATACATCACGTCAGTGCGACTGTGTTTCACGAAGCAGACAAGAGTTCACGAAACTCGGTCCTCGTCACCAGTTAGACACACCTTGCTAACGAACTGAGTAATATTTAGTGGACATGACTAACCGTGTAATCAAGTCTTGCTTGCAGTAGGCCCTACGTAGAGATGAAAAGTTGTTGGAACTATTCGTGGAAACAGGAACTGTTCTTTTATATTCGGTCAGAACTTTCGTTAGAGATCACAGGCGTACATCAAAAACAAAATACATTAACGGTACCAGAAACTGGCACACACTTTCTCACAAACGTATTTAAATTATTAAACAGATTCACTGCTAAGCTCATGTGAGCTTGACACTGAACACTATGAGAAGCGGCCGACGCACAGTGCATTGCACGCCAATCCCCGTATTAAGAGTATTTACAATACACAGTGCATTGCGTGCTTCGCACGCCAACCCATGTATTGAGAGTATTTACAATACACAGTGCATTGCGTATTAGGAGAGTAACTAATAAGTATTATTATTAGCTAAACGAGAATTGTTTGAAAGATGCGGTTTCTTGCATACGGTAGGGTACATTAAGAGCTACAAATAAGCCAAATTCTATCAAAATAGTTATAGCAGTTTTTTTATAAAAAAATAACAACTATTTTGGGGGTTTTTTGGCCAAAAATTGGATTGTTTTATCAACAATTTGCAATACAGGCACATCTATACAGGCCTAATTGACATGTCTGGTGCAAATTTGTTCGAAATCGATCGAATAGTTTTCTCTCTACCTTTGTAGGCTATACATACAGACAGACATTTTGTAAAAAAAATACTTCTGAAATGGACATAGTGCTTCCTCATTTAGTAAGTTTTCTTTAAATAGTTTACTTGGTAATACATCTGAAATGGACATTGTGCTTCCTCATTTCGTAAGTTGTTTTCAAATAGTTACTTGGTAATACATCTGAAATGGACATTGTGCTTCTTCCTCATTTCGTAAGTTGTGTCAAAATAGATGACTTGGTAACATCTCTGAAATTGACATTGTGTTTCCTCATTTTGTAATTTGTGTTTAGATAGTTTACTTGGTACTACTTTTGAAATGGATATTGTGCTTCCTCATTTAGTAAAAGGGGGACTTCAAACGGATATTTCCAGAAAAATCTCAACATCCATTTTTTTGCGGTCACTATACTTGCTCTCTACTATAGTATAGTGAGAAAGTAAAATTACGTATAAATAATATTCTCATTTTACCCTAAAGCCTACATTTCTTTTGTTGTCATTCTTCCAATGAATAATCAAGAAATACTATCCCTTCATACAAAACTCCTCCCACTTGTTGACTTTTGAACTGCTGGTCAAATAAAGCATAGACCTTTGGACACACAATGCGTTTACACTCAGAGACAACCCTTTAACCCTTCAGCGCAGTATGACGTTCACCGCACGTCGATACATTTAAATTGTAAACATGTTTCGACGAACTCTATACGTCATTGGAGTTTTTATTTAAATATTGTAGTAAAACAATCGAAAGCTAAAAACAGGTAACTGATCACATCCTGTCAGCTTTAAGACGAGTCAACCACTGTTCCATTTACTTCCGCCGTCTTACCACAAAACTCTTGGTTTGTGTTATGATCTGTACGTAATACAGCTAAGGGTTAACCATTTATAATAAAAAATTGTTGTTTGACTTTTTATATAAATAAATTATTACATTATATAACTTACTAGAAATGTGGATTAAAAGATAGTTTGTAGAAATACAGTAAAATAGATAATAGACGGGTCTAATTTGATCCAATTTTAACAAATTGACGTTTTTCTTTTAAATCTTCGGAATGTTATCTTGTTTTTAATACGCGCAATTCAGAGTGCCACCTAGACTGTAATATTTAAAGAAACGGACATTGTTCGGAAATAATAATGTATTAAAAATGAATGCATTGTACCATATTGTACTAAAATGGTAAATCCTAAGCAGGCTTATCCTAAGGATTACCTAATTTTGTATGTGTTAAGTTATGTAGAAGAATTATAATTAGTTTGTTGTTTTTTTTTTTTTTTTTTTTTTTTTTTTTTGCTTTAAATACAACGTTATATAGTTATGTATGTATGTTACACATGGAAAATAAAAATAGTTATCTATCTATCTATATGGCAGAGTTTAAGTTCAGTCTTATTTTCATACAACAAACTCAACATCTATGTCTAATAATTGTCTAAGGGGCATATTACATTATCAAAGTGATTCGTCAAAATATTTGGTCAAAGTTTTATCAAAGATCTTTGATGAAATCTTTGACAAAGATTTGTCAAAATCTTGTCCTATTACCTGTCCTGTCCTATTACCTTAATCAAATCTGGGTTATTAACTAGATATATTTTTATTTATGTTTCGGTTTATTCTAATATTTTTAATATTTATTAACTATTATTACAAAATTACAGTTGAAAGATAGGTATTCATAATAATAACGGGTTTTAAGATTTCAAAAACAAATCCCAAAAAGCTTGTAAATATACTTTTACAATAAAGTAAACATAATCAAAGTCTCTTTAATGTTTTACAAAAAACATAAACTTAGGCTATACTGTCAAGATTACAGACGGCAAAACATTTGTAATTTGTTCTAAAGGTTTTTGCCTTATATCGCGGTTTTTGCAAGCATTCGTTTGAATGTTTCACAAACAATATTTTTTGTATAATGTAAAATGAAAGTTTTCACAGCTTCAAGACACCATGTCAGTTTTGCCATCGTATTATAAATGTAAAAGGAAAATAATAGAAAAAATATTTATGAAAACATAAAAATCGTATATTTTGAGATTAGCAGGTTACCTAAAAAATGCTTACTATATTACATTTTAGTACTTCCTTCTTATTCTTTTACGAAAATCTTTGTCAAAGTTTACAACATGTCAAAGATTCATCAAAGTTTGATGAACTAATTATTTCGTCAAAGAATCGTCAAATTTCTTTGATGGAACATATTTGATCAAAGGAATTTTACGTTTATTTGATAGTGTAAATTGTATCTAAGGAACTCTTACGACATGCCACTTCCACCAAATATCAACATACAGTGGATGGGCTCCGAAGACACTTTTTAGAGGAATGTGGCCGGTCGGATTTTTATGTGCCGGGTTCCCCCTCCACTGCGCAGCGCTCGCACTTCTCTTTAACGCTGATTTGAATATATTTAAATATTTCCTCGGGTGGGAGGTTTCATTGATGAATTCTCCACTATTTACGTAGACTGAGCTTTGATGAATGATGTTCGTGTTTACTTTGGGATGCAATTATTCAACCATTCTTAGCGTATGACAATGGACGCATTGGTGTTTGTTTTCTTTAATTAATCATTATTTGTTGAAACGTTTATAGTTTTATGTAATGTGTCGTACGTTTCATTAAACGTATCTTAGTGTGCTTAAAAATTGTGTCAACTCCTATAAAAGCGAGTGTACGTCCGTCCGTCCGTACGTACGTACGCACGTACGTCCGTAACATTATAATATAACAGCTGTTTCATCCTTCATCTGTAATACTAAGACAAACCTAGGAAAGATTATACTTTGGGGTTATGTTTACAACTTTAATCAATATAAGTCTTGTGAAGTTGATTTTCTTAAAACATGAGTTAAATAACCAATGAGGGCTATAATACGTTGTAAGATTTGCGTTGAGGTTATACAATTAATATAAATACAACCTTTTATCATCAATTTATTTTTTTTATACAAAGTTAAAGAAAAGATACTTATTTGTTTAACTTCGTAAACATGCATATATCTAAACAACTGATTTCACCCATCATCTGTAACACTTAAACAAATCCATTGTAGATTATAGTTTGGGGCGATGTTTACAAATTGAATCGTTATAATTTCTTGTAAAGTTGCTTTTTTTAAATATAAGTTATATAACTAATTAATGCTAAAATACGTTATAAGATTTGCTTTGAGGTTATAAACTGTATATAAATACAACCTTTTATCATCAATATATTTCTTTATACGAATTTAAAGAGGAGATATATTCGTTTAACTTCGGAAACATTCGCACATCTTCGTATAACATATAAACATATTCAATTATTAATTTCTCTACTATAATATTAATAACTTCTAAATCATTAGATCTATCAATAGGAAATAAAAAACAAATAAAAGATAGTACTTTTATCTTGCTTTCAATATATAAAAACATAGGCTATGAAAATAAAAATGTTTAACAAGTAGGCCTACATTATTGTACACATTTACCGAGTTAAAAATCCCTGTCAGCATAGTTATGTAGGCCTAGATAAGTATTCCTTAATTAAATTACAAGTGAAAAAACATAGACCAAGACCGAGAGTTGAACCCGGGACCTTCAGGTAAATAATGTCAACTCCCGGTCTTGGTCTATGTTTTTTCACTTGTAATTTAATTAAATATCCCTTGCTGAGGACGTGTGTAAGCGGAAAGAAAAAAAAAGAAGAAAATAATAATAATAATAATATTCCTTAATGTTGTTTTTTAATAGTTTGTTTTTTAAATTATGTATTTCTGACGTGTATCTAATTAATCAGCCTGTGATTTTTCACGGGGGCTTACTAGTATGAATATTAAAAACGAATGTGTCAACTTTTAGCTCCATTAATAAAACATAAAGAAACGTAAACTAAATTATGTAATCAAAAGAAATAATTCATTTTTAAACTCAGTTTTTCGTTAATAATCTTTGAGCTTGAAAAGAAAAAAGAAATTATTTAAGAACAACAATAACACCAATTCTCTCACATATGTTTTATGATCAAAAGCGTTTCAACGATAAATTCTTTTTTCTGAGAAAGACATGAGCTAGAAAAAACAAATTGTAACTGTTTTGTTGTTGTTATAATTTGTTAGTAGTAGCATTGTATTTGAATAACCTAATAGAACTCCGATCCAATGCAATATTTTGTTCCACTGGAAATTTGACTTTTTTGGCGCTATCTATTGGGGAAACGAAGGAAGCTGGTTGGAAACACCAATGCTTACAATGCTTTCTCCCTAGCGCTACCTCGCGGCGCGATCATGTACTATTTTCGCGAACACCTTTTTTCCGGCACACAACCCCCGTATGGATGCAAGATCTATTTATTATTCATGATCTATGGTAGTAGATCATGTACCACTGAGGGTGACGACTTTGGCTTCAAACGCTTAAACAAATGTGTACGAGAATTATTAGTTTTGTTGTTATTATTCGTAAATAAATGTTCATGTTTACTTTTAGTTGAAATTGTAATTATTTTTCCAAAGTCAAATGAATCATGTTGAAAATGTTAATCCTTTAAACCAGCAATTGGCGATTTATAAAATATCGTTGCTTTAATTTTTGGTTTACAGAATTAAACTTTAAGGTGATGGCTTTTAACATTTCGATACATTTTTGAATTATGCTATTGTTTAGTTTGAGTAACCAAACATTCTGGTCAATTCCCTTTCCCCTTTTGTTAAAATTGGAAAATGGTAAAAGATAGTAGGCTATATGTCTTGTAAAATTTGGTTACTATTACATACTTTATACTTAATTAAAACCGTTAATTTTGAAAATTATAATTCGTAACTTATTGATAAGTAAAATTATTTGTATACTATGTTACAAATAAGTTTGCTGTTGGAAGTAACATAACAGAGTAACTTTTTTTGTTAGATAAAAAACGCACAGATTTTTTTGCGATTTGATTAAATAAAAAGTTTGTTATTATTATTTGCTAACGGATTTACTCTATGCCGGTTAGGCTATTAAAGACTGGGGAAGAGATTATAGAGCAGATAAATCCATCGCCAGTAACTAGGTTCGAACTGTAGCAAACTCGTCTACATAGCTTCCTCTGACTAAATATCTCTCTATTATATAATAAAATGCTGCAAGTCACGAAAATCTCTGGTTCTACTGTATAGGCCTATGCGTCAGGACCCAAGTCAAAGCTACCCCACCAAGAGCCTCTGTCCTAATCAAAACTGAGGCCCTACTGTGCATCAGATCCAGTCGCCTCTATCCCCACAACTCCTTTCCCATCCAAGTGCCTCTATCCTAATCTTTATATATTATATAAGCTTCATTTTTATTTTTAAATTACGAAACTCACAAAGAGGAGCTTTATTTTGATATCAGTACGCGCGTCGCCCAGATTGCTACTGTTCATCGCTGTTGTGCAGGTTCGAACTTAATTTCTGGCATTTGAGCCTTGCGGAGTCGGCTTAATATTTTACTTTTACGTCTTCGTAAATTTGTATTTGTTTTATCTTTAACGAGTTTATTTTATGCCAGTTGGACAATGAAGGCGGGGGAGCTGCGTAAACCAAACATTAGTTTTGGCATTCCGACTGTGGCGAACTGGACGAGCGCTTTTAACTACTGTGCCACTCTGCTCAGTCTGGCATAAAACAAAAACGCATGTTATACAGTGATTCAATGTTTACAAGTTATTTCCCACTCTGTATGTACAGAAATTAATGTTTTACTGTTTTCAAGCAATATTTACAACACACAATAAGTACAGACAGACAGACGTACCCTCCTTGAAAACATCCTCTTCCATCGGGAAAACAATACAACTAAAAGCTTCCTACGCTGTAGGACTTTCTAACTGAACTTAACCTCAAAAGAATCCTCAGCACGCTACGTACAAGCTATCCACACAACCTTTGCGCAAGTATGTCATTACATACATCAGTACATCGGTACAGTAGTCCGACTGATGTTTAGGATGTTCAGCTTTAACCTTAAATGACCTTGCTTCTACTTACTTAACCAATTGCGCGACCTCTCTCTCCTACACAGCGATTGCACCAATCAATGTTAATTTTAACGTTTGACTAACAGTTCATTCGTCTTGGTAGTGAAGGAAAATTTCTTGGAATGTAACAGACGATTCGAACATATAATTAGAATATATGTTTATTGTTTACAGTAAAGTCAGGTCAAATGAATGTCGTGGAAGGTATCGATGTTGTTTATACCTTCTAGCTCAAAATACCCGCAACACGTGTTGTTAGGCTATTAAAAATTCCTACATTTAAATAACGTGTGTACTTGAATAATCCCTTTATATAGATTAATATTGAAATAATTGAAGTGTTTATTGAAATGGCTACTGCTAATTTAAACATTTATTTATTATGTATGCAACACGTGTGGAAATGTAATTAGATAAATAAGAAAACCTGTTTACTATGAATTTCAAATATAGCCTTTACCACAAATACAACTAAATAGAATGATTTTGAAAATAATTTAGATCCGTCACGGACGTTATTTACTGAATTATGCTTAACACCACTGAATTTGTTTATTTACATAGTGTTAGTAAATATTAATATTAATAGTAGGGATTCACGCAGATAATACTGAAGTGTGGTCGACCATTTTAGCTTATTTTCTACTCATTTTTAGGCACTAGAACCTTTTATTAACATCCAAATACAGTAAGCTAAACCTTTAAAAGCAATTTTTGTTTACCGTAGACAAGTACATGCTTTATTTGTTTTGTGGAGTACATTTGGGGACACATATCGTTAATGTTTTGTTTTGAAGTTTATTGTATAAATCAAAACTTGTGTCTTGTTTCGCATTATTATACTTCCTAAGTAATAAAGATTATTGAAAATTATAAATACTACAGTACTGGAACCTCAATACAGACTTTGCCTTAAGTGTCTACATTTATTTAAGGATGGTTTAAGGAACAAGTTAGCTGGAGATTCTGTGCCTTTAGAATTGAATTATTATTTCTCGTTTGTTTTAAACAATACTTAATAATTAAAACTTCAATAACGTTCTGATTGAGAGTTAAGTCTTACTATTTACATTGCAAGGGGCTCCGCCCCCTGCCTCGTGTTGGAACAAAATGCAAACAAATTATTGTATACTCTAATATTTTCACGGAATGGGATCAATTAAAAAAATCAGTCTTGGGACTGCCGACAGAAGTAAAAACTGTCATGAATATAGACAATCTTGTTTATGTTATTTAAAAATTTTTGATTTTAATTATAAATGTGACAAGATAAAAATAACTCAAATTACACAATGAGAAAGCACAATGTCCATTTCAAAGGTATTACCAAGTCAACTATTTTAAAACTATTTATGAAATGAGGAAGCGCAATGTCCATTTCAGAGGTATAACCAAGTAAACTATTTTAACACACGTTATGAAATGAGGAAGCACAATGTCCATTTCAGAGGTATTAAGAAGAAAACTATTTATGAAATGAGGAAGCACAATGTCCAT
>JAGFPH010018729.1:0-16025 GCA_018207615.1 Philaenus spumarius
AGGGGGTTTGGGGGGGATCAAAGTTGTTAAAAAACGATTTCTTCAAAACTACCGAATGGATTGGAATGAAATTTGGTATGTAGCTTCTTCTAGGGCCATAGGTGCTCACTAAGAAAGGGTTTGAAAAAATTAGAAATTTTAGGGGGGTTTGGGGACCAAAGTTATTAAAAAATGATTTCTTCAAAACTACCGAATGGATTTGAATGCAATTTGGTATGTAGCTTCCGCTAGGGCCATAGGTGCTCACGAAGAAAGGGTTTGAAAAAATTCGAAATTTTAGGAGGGGTTTGGGGGGATCAAAGTTACTAAAATCCTAATTTCAGATCTTTTATTATTATGACAATAGTGCTTTTATTATTTAAGATCTATATATATAAAAGCCAAATACCACTCACTGACTGAACCCTTAAAAAGAATACAATTACGTTCAAAAGACTGAAAATACGAACCACCACGGGCAACGCCGTACGGGTCAGCTAGTTTTATATAAATTTCGAAAACGTGTCATTAGTCCTATACAAAAAAAGTCAAAAAATGTTAACTTCCGGTCTTAAAATGTTCTTCCGGTTGTTGGGTTTTATGGCTAGATAACTCGTCCAAGAGTCTTAGAAATCCAACTTGTGAACCAAATTTGGAATATATATGCACATCATGTTCTGGGGACCGTGATCGGTGCTCATTCATTACAACCGACCTTAGGTCTTACCGTAACAGTCACTGAAATAGCTCATATTTCCTATGGGAATTTGCTAATAATGCAGCTACCCCTCAGGTGGAATATACATACAAGGTTCAAGCTGTTTTATAGATAACTAGGGGAAACCCCTCCGTTGGGACCTTCTATACACGTAATTATGTTATGTTCTTTTTATAGTAAAGGTGTAGGACTAATAATAACCCCAAAGCTAAGTTGGTAAATAATGTCAAATGTTCAAATCATATTATTTCGTTTATTTTATAACAGCAGTTATAATAAAGGTTAAAAGAACCAGCAAGGCTCAGGTCGACACTTTAAAACCTTAACCTAAAAGCTGGAAATACAAAAATAATTGCTTTAAAGTTTGAAATCGTTAATGGAAATATTGGAGCACATAGCTATTTTATTATATTGGTTGCTATGGCAATAAAGGTAAATACATGTGTTGGTTTATCAGTCTAAGCCTAACCTAAGAATTTTTTCCGACTAAATTTACAAGTATTAAAATAAAAAAAGGTTTTTATAGAAATGACTTATAGCCTATGTTACTGAGGGATAGTGCAGATTTTTATTAGTAAAACTAATTTTTCAATCGGTTCAGTAGTTCCAGAGATTACCCCCTACATACAAACAACAAAAAAAACTTTACCTCTTTATAATTTTAGTATAGATTAAGTAAAACATTATAAATACACAAACTACTTATGTAATATCATACACATTCACATACACTCAGACTTTTCTATACTAATACCTATTATAAAGAGGGTACCTATTGTTTGTTTGTATGTAGGGGGTAATCTCTGGAACTACTGAACAGATTGAAAAAAAAAAAATAGTTTTGCTAATAAAAAGCTACACTATCCCTGAGCAACATAGGCTAATTCACTTTGGTAAAAACATTTTTAATTTCAATATTTGTAAATTTAGTTGGAAAAAATTTTTAGGTTAGGCGTAGACTGATGAACCAACACATATTTCTTGAATGCATTTACATTCACTACCATAGCAACCAATTGAATAAAATAACAGATAAATCAGCTGTTTGGTCTAATATTTCCACTAACGGCTAATTTCAAACTTTGAAGCAATTATTTATGTTTCTAATTTTTAGGTTAGGTTTTTAGTGTAGACCTGAGCTTTGCTGGTTCTTTTAACCTTTATTATAACTACCGTTAGGCTATAAAATATACGAAATAATTTAATTTGAACACTTAACATTATTTACCATCTTAGCTTTGGGGTTATTATTAATCATACACATTTATTATAAAGACAACATAACATGATTACGTGAATAGAAGGTTCCACGGGATTGGCGTGCGGAGCACGCAGGGGTTTCCCCTAGTACAACATAAAATTCATATGAACAGATAGAAACACATATAAACATAACCAAAGCATAAGACATTTACATCAGATTAATAAATAAACGGTACCAGGAACTGGCACATACTTTCTCACAAAAATATTTAAGTTATTAAACAGATTCACTGTGACTTCATAATTGTAGGTGGGGTAGGAGAGGTGATTTATTAAAGTAGGAGATTAAATAATAAATATTATTATTATTATCTAGAAAGAAAACTATGCGATCGATTTCGAACAAATTTGCACCAAACACGTCAATTAGACCTGTATATAGATGGACGAAAAATGTTTTGAAAAATTTTGAAAAACAACCCACTTTATGGCAAAAAAACCCCAAAATCAGTTATTATTATTATTATTAGCTGAGAACGAGAATTTTTAGAAAGATGCTGTGTTTTGCATATGGTAAGGTACATTAAAGGCTACAAATAATCAAAATTTTATCAAAATCGTTAGAACCGTTTTTTATAAAAAAATAATAACTGATTTTTCGGGTTTTTTGCCAAAAAAGAGGTTGTTTTTTAAAATCTTTTACAAACTTTTTTCGTGCATCTATAGGTCTACAGGCCTACTTGACATGTCTGGTGCAAATTTGTTTGAAATCAATCGAATAGTTTTCGCTCTAGCTTTGTACACGTACAGACAGATATTTTGTAACAACCACTTTTTTGGACTCAGAGGGTCCCAAAACGGATATTTCCACAAAAATCTCAACATCGATTTTGTTTGCGGTCACTATATTTTCTCTATACTATAGTATAATGAGAAAGTAAAATAATCGCAGGCCTTGAAACTTCAAAGCCAACTCTTTACAGGTATCGTATACTTTATCTTCGTTTCAAATCACGTATAAGTATATTTTGTAATTTAAAACCTAGTCAATTATTGCTCAAGTTTAATAGTATCCCATTCGAATTGTGTATCAGAGTAGTTAGCAGTTGTACTGAGTATTTTTTATTGAATACTTGGAAAAGTATTCGAATAGTCGTTTCTATTATCCCCAAGTACACTAACGGTTACATTCTCTAGTCGGCAAAATGAAAGTAAGCTCGTCGAAGCGTAAAGTCGGTACAAGTTGCCACAAGTTAATCAGGTCGCAGACATACAAAATCAATTGACCGTAGTGTTGCCTAACCTGGTGTCGGGAAGTTGTGAGGATACGTTGTTACATGAACATTCAACTCTGTTATTGGATTTTGCCTGAAGGATCTAGAGAATAGTTATTTGTTTATTAATTAAGGGCGCCAAATTTGTCATTCTCCCCCAGAGAGAGAATTTCGACGGTCGATTCGCTGCGGAGTGCGGTGATCTTTCAAGGGCAAAAATGAATTAGTGGGCTAACTTTTAAATTCCACTTCTTGTTAGCGACTTTCCATAGGAAGGACCCTTATGGTGACACCTAAGGTCGGGAGTAGTAAATGAGCACCGATCATGGTCCTTAGAACACGTTTTGGGGTGACAATTAAGTCCCGGACCGGCTTATTATTTATTTTCTCGTTACAGATAAAGCAACAAACTACGCAAATCAGCAGTAGGATCAGTAATCTACTTTTCGACGTAAATACCATGTTTTTACTCTTTTACGTGGTCGGCCCACGAGGAGTTGGAAGAAATTCTTAAATAGCAGCATAGGTCGAGTTTGGTATAAAATTGTAGATATTTTTTCGTAGAATTCAATGCTGTAAACCCGATTTCAAAAGGTTGTCCCGAAATAAAATGGCGGCGTCCTGAAGTTACGAAATTTACAATGTTGGATTTGTTAAAGATCAGCAAGTTATGGTTTGTCGTTATGGGTAATTATTCAATAATTTTCATTAAGAAACTTTAAGTAATGAATTAAAATAACTCAAGAAGGAAAAGCAAATTTTATATTATTAGCAATGAATTGTTAAATGTCAAAGTTGTACATTTCGTAACTTTAAAACGCCGCCATTTTATTTCGGGACAACCTTTTGAAATCGGGTTTGCAGCATTGAATTTTACGAAAAAATATGTACAATTTGATACCAAACTCGATCTATGCTGCTATTTAAGAATTTCTTCCAACTCCTCGTGGGCCGACCCCGTAAAAGAGTAAAAACATGGTATTTACGTCAAAAAGTAGATTACTGGTCCTACTGCTGATTTGCGGAGTTTTGTTGCTTTATCTGTAACGAGAAAATAAATAAGCCTGTGCGGGACTTAATTGACACCCTGTATATGTTTACCGGGTGTCCAAAAAGCCCCTCCCCCTTTAACTTTGGAACAAGTAGAAATAAATAAATGCGCTTCGGTATATCTTTATATGACAAAGAAAGTTGAATTTTTGTGTAGCCGACCATTCTAAAATGGGGGGTTGAAAGGGTAATTCAAAAATCTTAAATACAAACCCTCATTAAGTGATACCCCATTTTAAAGAGCTTTATAAATGAAGAAGAATGCCACAAATTAGTGGTCTCTATCTTAACCTTATCGAAAATGGCGGCCAGTCAAAGTTAAAAACATCTTATTAACACAGATTTTTAATTATTTACGTTACAATACCTTTCTTTGGTAATAATTCCTTACCTAATAATTTCTTTACCTTAATTCCAAATTTAGATTAAATGCTCAAAATCACTGGATTGTTATCAGTAGATGTGCTTTCAACGTAGAAGACTATTACCAATGAATACAGAATACTATATAGTATTCTGTATTCATTGCTATTACCTGCTGTATCTAGAAACTGCAAGTTTATTCGTTGCTTTTAAGCTTATGCCAAATTGTGTAAATATTTGTTTAATACTAGATTTTGAATGGCCCTTTGGTTTTATTAAATAACACGCAAAGAACCATTATTCCTTTACAGAGGAACATAGTGTTTGAAACGTAATTGAAATTGTGTTAACATTGTACTGTATTTAAAATTTGACAGGCCGCCATTTTCGATAGGGTTAAGATAGAGGCCACTAATTTGAGCCATTCTTCTTCATTTATCAAGCCCTTTAAAATGAGGTATCACTTGATGGGGGTTTGTATTTCAGATTTTTAAATTACCCTCTCAACCCCCCATTTCGGGGTAAGGGGTGAAATGGTCGGTTACATCAAAATGCATCTACCTTTGTCATATAAAGACACCCCGAAGCTCATTTATGTATTTCTACTTGTTCCAAACTTAAAAGGAGGAGACTTACCCTACCCCTCGTTTCAAAAATTGGTTTTGATAACATTCAGACGATTTTATTTGTTCTTCAACCTCTACATTTATAGCCCTGGTAAGATTGCTTTAATCGAAAACCTTACAGACCAAAGTTTTTGGCACTACTCTTTGAAGGCGTAAAAATCAGGCCATTGAATGATTTGCTGGTAGTGAACGTAACTAACCAACTCAGTGCGTCTCACCTTGTAGCAAACAGGACTTCCTAGGAACGTAAAGGCGGCCAAGGGTCACTTTCAAGGTCAACTCAAGAAACTGGATCATACTGCAAGGACAATCTTATTGTTCGATTACGCAATTCGTGCCCCCAAAAATGGATTTACATTAATTAAAAACTGGAGCTAGAAGAAACAAATTTACAAAACCTGTTAAATCTTATTAGCGAATTTCCATAGGGAAAATGAGCTATTGCAGTGGCTCTTATGGTAAGACCCAAGGTTGGGAGTAGCAAATGAGCACCGATCATGGTAACGAGAACACGTTTTGGGGTGTCATTAAGAATCATATATAACTCTAGCGGCCGCATTTTAAATCCGACTTGCTTCAAATTTGGTACACATGTTGGTTGTCTACGTCGCTCAGATTAGTTTGTTAGCCAAAAAAATCCAACAACAGGAAGCACTTTTTTTGACCGGTAACTATTGAAGTAACTATTTTTTGAGATTTTTCCTACGAGAATGATTTTTTTTTTAGTTTTTTCTACAAATATAAATGGTAGTATGTTATTCTGCACATTTTGTTCTTTTACGCGACCTTATAGCTAGCTTGGTTCCCCCAAAATCGATCAAAACGTAAAATACCATAGAAGTATCCGGTTCAAAGCCATGTGGTGGATTCTACCGTGGGGTTGGCGTGCGAAGCACGCAATGCATCGTGTATTGAAGATGCTCCCAATATGCGGAATGGCGTGCAAACCATTTTGCAGTTATTTCAGCACCTTCGTGAATAGACCTATTTCCCAAATTGTTGGTTGAAACCCTAAAACATAGGCCTATAAACTTTGTTTCGGAAATTTGCTCAACTCATTATTAAAGTTATTATTGGTCGAATTATTAAAGTTTTAATTTCAAAGGTTATTTTTTCTCACGGCTAGTGGCATGACGAGCCTACTCTGCAGTTTACCATTTCAAGTGCCAAGGGTTAGACCTGTGGTTAGCTCTTTCCCGTGGAATATCAGTAAAAATCGATAGATGGGCCAATATAATGAAACTATGGATTTACTAACCCGTGGGAGCTGGGCTTAATAATTTGCAATTAACATAATAACCACATACATACGTAATTTATGTTGCATACATAAATTTATAAAAGAATAATGTTATAAACATAAATTAAGCGTGTACGTTGCCGCTAAGGCAAGTAAAATAAATTAAACATACACACAATAAATTTAGGTTAGGCCTAGACTGATGAACCTACATTTTATTTTTATTGAACGTATTTACAATGAATGGGCATTTAACTGTGTTTACCGCACCTTAGCTTTGAGGTTTTAATCAATTCTACACCTTTATTGTAACAACATTGAACGTATGGAAACAGTAATACTTGTATCAAAATATAAAATTTTATTAACTTACTTTTCTAAATTTGTACTACACATACATTCCATTTCTTGAATCTACATTCCAAAATTGCAATAGTCAGATAATATAACTCACATTTAAAATTGTTAATACCAGCGCTTGACAATAATATCCGAACTACGCCAAACGGAACAGAACGGCTCCTAACTTAAATTGATAACCAAAACACATACATCAGTCACACTACATAACAAAAAACACAAAACACAAAACATCAGTCTAGGAATAACCTAAGATTTTTTCCGACTAAATTTACAAACGTTGAAATAAAAATGTTTTTATCAAAATGAATTATAGCCTATGTTAGTCAGGTATAGTGTAGCTTTTGATTAGTAAAACTATTTTTTCAATCGGTTCGGTAGTTCCAGAGATTAACCCCTTCATACAAACAAATTTTACCTCATTATAATATCAGCATAGATAACCCAAGCAAAGAGTAATCGCGACCCACTTTTTCACAAATATTTTAATCTTTACGTTTATAAAGAAGCAGCCTGGACATTATATTTCCATTAACACTACCGGTTATTATGTAAAGAAGGACTAACATTAGTGTACTCACAACACGGGATTATCCACGTAACTACAATCAAGATAACAAGGTCAAGGTTTCACTTATGTCGGAAGCGATTTTATTAATCTAGGCTAATACTACTCAGGACACAATTTATGGACAAACGTAATAAGGTTTCCACTTTTTAAAATACACTTATTGACTGCAGTTTCCTGTATTACAACCAAGGCCGTGGACAGAGGGAGGGGTTAGGGGGTCAACCCCCCCTCAAACCCGAAATTTAATAGTAAAAATGTAGGCCTATACTAGCTTTAAAAAGTGCAAATTAAATTATAGAATAGGCAACAAAACAGAGGATCCAGCAACATATTTTACATCATTGTGCATTGCTTGCATGCTGATATTTAGATTTACTTGATTAAACTACAACGTACAATACACATGGATGCAGTAGGTTACAGCCTTACTCTCTTGTGAGCTTGATCTGATCTATTAAATAAGAAAACTACGAAGGTTCAACAAAAATACTTTACTCTAACAAAACACGCAATGCATTGTGTATTGAAAGTAATCCCGACACGGGGGTTGGCGTGCGAAGCACGCGATGCTCTGTTTATTGAAAATTCTCCCAATACGGTGGGTTGGCGTTCGGAGCACGCAATGCATTGTGTATTGAAAACGCTAACAATACGGGGGTTGGCGTGCGAAGCACGCAATGCACCGTGTATTGAAAGTAATCCCAACACGGGGGTTGGCAAGCGAAGCACGCAATGCATTGTGTATTGAAAGCACTAACAATACGGGGGCTGGCGTGCGAAGCACGCAATGCACTGTGTATTGAAAGTAATCCCAATACGGGGGTTAGCGTGCGAAGCACCCAATGCATTGTGTATTGAAAACACTAAAAATACGGGGGTTGGCTGTTGAAGCACGCAATGCATTGTGTATTGAAAGTACTACCAATACGAGGGTAAGCGTGCAAAGCACGCAATGCAATGTATAATGAAAATTCTTCCAATACGGGGGTTGGCGTGCAATGCACTGTTCGTCGGCCGTTTCTCATAGTGGTCAGTCAGTGTCAAGCTCACATATGCGTCCTTAAGTAGTGAACGTGTTAAAAGGGTTGAAATTCAAATCGCCGGTCCTGTCCTGACCCCCCCCCCCCCAAAGTTTTACTGGCTACGGTCGAGGTTTCACTTATGTCGGAAGCGATTTTATTAATGTAGGCATGTAGGATAATACTAGTCGGATGCATAGGTTTGTTTAAGCAAACACAATTTATGGACAAACGTGACAAGGTGTCCGCCACTTACTGACTGCAGTTTCCTCTATTGCAAAGTAAAGTCTACTGCATAAAGGTGAGGCTTAGAATGTTCACTCCGCCAAGGTGGACAACTATTGTTAATTAGTGTAGTTCAAGATAATGTATAGCATTCTTCGAACATTCTTCGTGTATTGGTGGAATGATTGTATGAATGCAATGTAGATTTATTTGAAGTAGTTAATGGTTTACAATCAATATAATTTATTCTACCTTCTTGCAACTCTGTAACAAGGAAAACTTTTCGGGAGGGGTCAGGTCAGGACCGGGGATTTGAATTTAAACCCTTTTAACACGTTCACTGCTGAGGACGCACATGTGAGCTTGACACTGAACACTATGAGAAGCGGCAGACGCACAGTGCATAGCACGCCAACCCCATATTAGGAGTATTTTCAATACACAGTGCATTAGGTGCTTCGCATGCCACCCTCCGTATTGGGAGTATTTTCAATACACAATGCATTGCATGCTTCGCACGCCAACCCCCGTATGGGAGTATTTTCAATAAACAGTGCATTGCAATTTTAGGCCTATGTACTATGTCCGCTTTAAAATATTAGTGATTAATACGTAGTACGGTTCAAAAATAAAAAATAAAGTAATTTTTACTCATTTATTATATAAATATAAAAAAAGCGTAAGCAGCAATGCCGCATTACTATAGCCGAATTTTTACCACGGAATAACTAAGTTTAAAACAAGTAAATTTAATAGTTATTTATTTTATTCATATTTCATGCAAGAGAAACAACAACACATTACACAGGATTATAGTACATTTAATTGTCTTTTGAATGGTAAAACTCACAATATGTACTCGGGCTTATGATTGGGCGAAAATGTGCAATTATCGTATACGAATAGTGAAAAATTCGATTTTTGGGACCTTTATATGAGTTTTGTTCCTTGTTCCGGGAGGTGTACCTAAAACACCTTTACACAGGATTATAGTAAATTTAATTGTCTTTTGAATGGTATAACTCACAATATGTACTCGGGCTTATGAGTGGGCGAAAATGCGCAATTAACGTACAAAAATAGCGAAAAAGTCGATTATTGGGATCTTTATATGAGTTTTGTTCCTTGTTCCAGGAGGTGTACCTAAAACACCTTTACACAAGGTCATAGTAAATTTAATTGCCTTTCGACTCATATAACTCACAAATTGAACTTGGGCTTATGAGAGGGAGATATCATGCAATTTCCTCGCTCTAACTTTGCCATTTTGGGTTTACTACAAATAGGCCGCCATTTTGTTTCCATTCAAAAAATAAAAATATATGTACCTCTCAAATCCTACAAGGACCCTTTCACAAAAAATTCATCATTTTTGAAGCATATTTACTACCTTTTAGCAAGGTTGGTAAAAAACTACCCCTCAAATTCCTACCCAAAAACGGAAAAACTGTATAACTCCGCCATTTTGAAACGGATCGAAAAACAAAAAAAGTACCTTTTAAAGAATCGCACTAAGGCCCTTTGACCAAAAAATCAGAAATTTTGAAGCATTTTTACTACCCCTTAAAAATCCGGGAATAAAACATATATATATATATATATAAAGTAATGATTTTTGGGTATAGTCTCCAAATGGTCTGAAACGGATAGAAACCAAATTTTAGCCTTCTCCGACCAACCGTTTTCAAGTTGGGTCGAGTGTAATAGCTCTTATTTTCTTCGAAAATTCGGCTAAAAATAAAAGGTCTGCTCCTGGCATAAGAAAATACCAAATTTGCGTAGCAGTGAACATGTTTTAACAGCAAACTTGCAGGCAAACTAGATATTAATATTTCTAGTGACTCTGGATACCAATATACAGTAATATACCGCTGGTGTGAGTCATACCATTTAAGGATTTACTTCTGGAAATATATACTGCATAATATTGACAGGTGTGATAATATGTGCGGTACAGTTAAGAAATGTAAAACATATTCAACTTTTCATTATTGTATTTTGCGTAATTTGTGATGGCGTAATAACCGACTTGAAAACACCGTGCCGTATTATTGATTGCATGTGTGCAAAATACAAATTGGCGCTAAACTTTACTTAGTATAATTGGACCCTGCAGCTGAACCGCTGACGTGAGTTGAGGAAATATCCAAAATTAAGTTTATAGGCCTATGTTTTAGTGTTTCAACCAAGAATTTGGGAAATAGGTCTTCGCACGCCATCCCCATGGTAGAATCCACCACATGGCTTTGAACCGGGTACTTCCAAAGTATTTTACGTTTTGATCGATTTTGGGGAAACCAAGCGAGCTATAAGGTCGCGTAAGAAAACAAAATGTGCAGAATAATACCTTACATTTATATTTGTAGAAAAAACTCAAAAAATTCATTCTCGTAGGAAAAATCTAAAAAATAGTTAGTTACTTCCGGTCGAAAAACGTGCTTCCGATTGTTGGACTTTTTGGCTAACGAACTCGTCCGAGCGACGCGACGCGACGTAGACAACCAACATGTGTACCAAATCGGACTTAAAATGCGGCCGCTAGAGTGCGAACACATATATTTACATGTACATATATATGATTTTTAATGACACCCTAAAACGTGTTCTGGGGACCATGATCGGTGCTCATTTGCTACTCCCGACCTTGGGTCTTACCATAAGGGCCACTGCAATAGCTCATTTTTCCTATGGAAATTCGCTAATGAACTTCCTTACATATTGAGTGTAGTCGGTAAACTTTTAAGCAGTTGTCAAAAACTACTCCCAAGTATACAGGGTGAGTTTTTAAATTCACCCCCTCTACCCTTGGGAGTAGTTTTTGACAACTGCTTAAAAGTTCCAAGCACCGCCGAACATCATTGAGTAGTTTATTATTTCTTTTTTTGCCTTTATAAATTTTTACTGCCATTTTGGGTACGCATATTGGATTGAGATGTTTGTTTTTAATGTAAATGTGGTGTTGTGACACATGATTTTGAACTAATTTTTACGCTTTACACGCTGCCGCAATCACATTTTTAATTTAAATTCCTTTATTTGTTTTTAAATAAATAATTATACTACAAAATAAAAATAAAAAGACATTGTAAGCTTATTTATGTCACTTTTAAACTAAAAAAAAAACAAACAAAACACTTTTAAACACTATACAAATGTATAACTTAATAAAAATCTATAAGCTACTACCAAACTGTGATATCTGATGATAAAGGGTCGATATTTTTTTTTAAATTGAATAAAACCAGAAATTTTTGAAAAATTTCAATTTTTTACAAAATTGTTAATATCTCGAGAACGAAAGCAGATAATTAAAAACCGATTGCGGCATCGTGTTCTACGGAAAAAAATTGTTTGAAATGATGGGTCACAACCTTACCTTTACATTTAAAAAATAAAAGTTAATTCCAATATGGCGGATCCAAGATGGCAGCCAAAAATGTGAACCTCATCAAAAGAAAGTATAAACTAATCAATGACGTTCGGCGGTGGTTGGGAGTCGATATCTTAAGAAATGCGGAACAAATTAGGGGTGGGGGACATTTAAAACTCACCCTGTATGTATTACGTGACTTTCTCCACATTCACACCTCACGCAAGCATTCTGGTCGCTGCAAATAGAAAATATTTCAGCTTTGTTTTCTGCAAATCCATTTGAAACGGTGTTTTTGAAACGCACACAAGTCTGAAATATAAATCGACTCTACCTTGTCATATATTACCTAAGCAATACAGTACACTAAAATAGCGACAATAAACGCAATTAAAATGTAATAACGGTTGCTGAAGCACAGTGTTACCTATTCGTTACCTCCAATATTACAGTCTGCTCCGACAGTTTCAACATGGTGATTAGGTAGGCTAAAAAATCGTTAAAAGTGTGTTGGTTCCATTTTTAAGTACGACTAAACATTAAATTTAAAACATAATAGCATTACAAATTTAATACATTTTAAACAGCATTAAAAAAGTAACAAGAATTTAATAAAAACTAGGGGGCTCGCTTCGCTTGCCAACCCCCGCGGTGACATGTGATGACATCAATGCAAACAGATTATTGATTAGGACAGAGGCACTTGGATCTAAGGAATTCAATTTCAATGCTTGTTGAAGTATCCCAACTGTAAGGCCTAGTAGAAAAAATAGAAAATGTGTGCGGTCATGGGATCCCCGTTAGGATCGAAGTTCATCACCCCTTTTCTTCAATTCTTTTACCAGCCTTAACGGCAACATACACACATAATTTAAATCTTTCAATTGCCGTTTATTGTTACATTGTTTTTATACAAATATTTACCATTTCCATACGTTTAATGTTATTATAATAAAGGTGTAGAACTAATTATAACATCAAAGCTAAGATGGTAAACACACTTAAATGTCCATTCATTGTAAATACATTCAGTAAACATAAAATGTTGGTTCATCAGTCTAGGCCTACCCTAAAATTATTGTATGTTTAATTTATTTTACCTGTCTAACGGCAACATACATATAACAATTTTACGTTAGGCCTAGACTTAAAATTACTATAATAATTTTAGGTTAGAAATACACTGATGAACGAAAATTTTATGTTTATCGAATGTATTTCACCTCTTAACGATAATATCTGAACTACGCCGGACGGAACCGATCGTCTCTTAATTTAAATTGACGAACCAAAACACATGTTTCTTGAATGCGTTTACATTTATTGCCATAGCAACCAATTTGATAACGCTTTTTCGTTACGCGTATTTTATATTTCTCATTGCCAAAGCAACCAATTAATAAAATTTGTTTTCGTTACGCATTACATTTTCTATTTGTTAACTCCTACCGCAACCCGCGTTAAGGCTCGGCTCTCCACATTCAAAACTACGATATTGGGTACCAATTTCAATGTTAAATAACCAAAACATACCTTCACTATTAAGCATATTTTTGTGCTGTTTTTGTTAAAAAACGAAAGCTGTATTTTTTTTCTTAAAGTAAAATAGATTGTGGGTGTTGATTGCTAATGATTTTTGCAATATCTCTTTTTGCAACTGAGTAAAAAATTTATAAAGTTTACTATTTTTTACTATTTATATCATACGTTTATGAAAACAATAAAACGGTTTCTGAAAATGTATTCGGCAATCAACATCCGCATATGACAGTACTTCAAAATGAAACCAAATTTTTAAATTTATTCCACGAATTAACGGAAAAATATGACTTATTCTGTAGCATTGCTCTTATGGGAATAAGATTCAATATGGCGATAACTTTTCACTTGGGACTTGCACAGTTTGGCAACGCTGCGGGTCGGCTCGCTACCCCATCCCACTTATCAAATGTATCCGGTTGGACGATGACTCACAACTAGGCTCCTAGTAAAATTACACTTTTTCTTCAAAACTTAATGAAAAGTTCATTATGACTATGCATCTTAAAGATAATTTTCTAACAAGAAATAATATATAAAAATGTTTGTAATCAGACAACTAATAGTATTGGAAAAAGGGTAAACTAAATAATATATTGTGATCGTTTTGCGGAAAAATTAACATTTAAATATAAAACAAATACTATTAACAAAATAATAAATTCAAAGTAATATAAACTTTCAAAAATGTCGTTTTTAACCTGCTGACATTAAATATCTTATTGTAAAAAGTACAATACAAAGTACTTTTTTTTTATACAAAATGGCGGATTACGGCTAAACTAAGCCAAAATCGAAAAATGTTATACTACATTTTCGACTTACTTTTGCATGTAAAATCTGAATCTGCATAGCCCGCTACAAAATTAACTAAAAACTTTGTTAAATTTAAAAAAAGTATGATTTTAGGCTAATTTTGTTTGTTGTAGACAATTACCAAGAAATTATGTTTTTGTCGATAACTCGGTTATCCTTTGACCTACTGAAACTACAAAAAAAACTACTGTCTGTCGTTAAAAAATAAAAATATTTTGTCTCTTGTAATTTTTTTGTAAAGTTAACGGTTTTTAAGATATTCCACGTTAAAAATTTGTAACGGCCGCCATTTTGAAAATTATAAAAATAAATTCTTTGTGTTTGGTATACTTGTTAATTGTAACATATAAAATGCTTATTCTAAATTTGAACTTTATATCTTATCTATTTCCAGAGTTACAGTGAACTTTTGTAAAAAAACAAAATGGCGAATTACGGCTAAACTAAGCCGAAATCAAAAAAATTTTATATTACATTTTCGACTTATTTTTGCATGTAGAATCTGAATCTGCATAGCCCGCTACGCTTTACTGAATCACCCTGTACATCTATAAACAATACTTATAATTGTCCAATTTTAATACATTTTAGATATTTATTATCAGCAAAGTATGACCAAACATGTTATGATAAGAAATATTGAAAAATGTATCAGAAGAAAAAAATAATAATTTGCAATTTCGAAAGAGCCTTCTCAGGAAGTGCACCTGTGAGTCAGCGCGATAAGACACATCCGCTCGTCTCAACAGTGCGACGTTGCCGATACCATTTTCACAGTAAACTCCAAAAATCCCAAGTGTAGTATAAGTTTTAGCAAATTCTTTCGAATATTTAGATATTTAAATAACACCTTGACATGCGAGTAACACAATCTATGCTTTTAGAGATAATGGACTTTCACTGTAAACGTATAAACACTCCAAGTTGAGGGATTCAAGTGGCAATTGTCGATGTTAACATTTACTAGTAAACCCATCACAATACAAATCCACGTGTACGTACACTTCACACGGAATTCGGTTTAACATACAGTTCGTAATACGTTCTTTTCTACATTTTAACTACCGTACTTAAGCTATTAATTGCATGCACTTTAGAAATCAAAGGTGATTGATATTAAATTATAGGCCTATATTAAATCACAATGTTTTATTGGAAATTAACAATTTCAATTTAAAAATTAAGAAGTATTGAACTTTTCGATGGTAAATTTTATAAGGCCCCCCCCCCCACCCACAATTAGTTATAATGTTCATAATGACAATATGATTGTAATGAAATAAAATGCACTAAACGCAAGTGACAAAATTAAATTAATAATCCGACCACGCATCTGAACCGCTGACGTGAGTTGAGCAAATTTCCAAAATTAAGTTTATAGTCCTACGTTTTAGGGTGTCAACCAACAATTTGGGAAATAGGTCTATTCACGACGGTGCTGAATAGCGCTAAAATAGTTCGCACGCCATTCCACATATAGGGACTATCTTCAATACACAAAGCATTGCGTGATTCGCACGCCAACCTCATGTTGGGAGTATCTTCAATACACAAAGCATTGCGTGCATCGCACGCCAACCCCGCGGTAGAATCCACCGCATGGCTTTGGACCGGGTACTTCCAAAGTATTTTACGTTTTGATCGATTTTGGGGGAACCAAGCGAGCTATAAG
>JAGFPH010018730.1:520-16024 GCA_018207615.1 Philaenus spumarius
AATTTAACATCAAGCGACATCCAGAGTGACTTTAAGGGTAGCACATATTTATATAAAATACAAAAACTATCAGGAAAGGAATTTTTGCTCATTTTTTATAAACAAAAATAACAATAAATTGGGACATTTTGGGTTTTTCGTTGATATTATCAATATTTATGCATGGATCACGATACTTCCAACGGGACATTTATAGAGATTTAAAAACCTACAAAATGGTTTTTGAAGACCTTGATCCATTTCTCACCGAGAAAAGTCGGAAAACGCTTAAAATTACTATTTTTCAAATGATCTTATATATGTTAATTTAGAATATTAAGGGCAGATCTTTCGGAAAATGATTGTTTAGTATGTGTAATGCATATTGCGGAGGAGAAGAGAACGGTAGTCTGGTATTAAAACCACTACCACCGCCTATTTCGCCGTCGCGTCGGCGTAGGTCGGTCGCAAATTTACTAGTTTTGCACTATGTTCGGAAGCATTGTTATCATACTTTATCAACCTTATTAAAAAATCGCAGATATTCGAACTGTAGGTTTTAATGTCTACTGTCAGAATCCGTTTGGTAAATTTAAATCGGGCCACTCAGGTTAATTGGGGGCATTATGCAATATAAAGGTCAACATTGTTTATACTGCAATTAATTGTGCAAAAACTATTAATGAGACAAATTTAATCTTTTTCCTGTTTGAAGTAAACATAAAAAACAATAATTTTCTGAAAGATCTGCTGTTAATACTGTAAATTAACAAATGTGAACTTTTGAAAAATGGTAATTTTTAAGCGTTTTTCCGACTTTTCTCAGAGAAAAATGGTCCAATCAGGGTCTATAAAAAAACAATTTGTAATTTTTTTTTAAAGTATAGTTATCTATGCATCAGTTTTTATAATATTAAAGAAAAAACAAAAAGTCCCAATTTATTGTAATTTTTGTTAATACAAAATGCTCAAAAGCTCCTTGCCTGATAGTTTTTGTATTTTACATACCTGTATGCTACCCTTAAAGTCACTGTGGATGTTGCCTGCTATTAAATTCAATAACAAAATTAGCTTTCTTTTTGCTCTATTGGCTAAGACACTCGGCGCAATTGTAGGCCTACATACTTCACAGACAAGACCTATAGCTGTAGCCCATGAACACTAAATCAAGTTTTACTTATATCAAATGAAAATATAGAATTTACACTAAAATCTATATAAACATCAATGTACAAGTATAATAATTGATTTATACTAGATATATCGATTACAAAATATGCTTTCTAATTGGTTGAAAAACTGTCAAATCTTAATAGGCCAGTCGGTAGGGGTAATTTTAGACCAAAAGTTCCAGTAATTTAAAATACGGCTGATTTTTTTTATAAGTACATTAAAGTATGTAGATTAACATAAAAAAAAAAGAATTTACCAGTCCATCGATTTCCCAAAGTCGAAAAACAAAATCGATTATCATTTTTTCCCCCGATTATTCTTAATATTTCGAGCTGGGATTAAGATATACAAAAATAAAAAATACCACCGTGTAGGGAAAGTATTTTTTAATAAAAAAGGTCATATGTACTTCTTTCCTCCGAGCAATGGTTTGTCTGGAAAAAATTCGATAGTGCAGGTATGTATTTTGCAGCAGGGGAATCACTAAAAGTTGCAATCTCATTCAAATATGAAGCGTTGGCTCATTCTAAATTGGCTGAATTTTAATATATCGAATTGAAACTTGACATAGGAGTTAAAATATATATTTTAAACATTTATGCTGAGTCTCAGCTTGTTATCTTGAAAATGACCCGATCTAGAGCCACTTGACTTATCAATGGGTTTCTCGATTTTAGGAGTACCGGACCCACGAACTAATTTCAATCGGCTCCAGTTTAGTCAATTTTTGGAATATCAACATAAAATTTATTTTACAAGTTGAATACACCAGTATAAATATTCTTAGTAAGTATGAACGATTTTTGTCATGTTATTTTAAAAAACGAGGCGCTTCAAAATAGTCTTCTGTTTTACCTATCTCGTTTTAACTATAACACTTTTGGATTCAACGACTCCATTTTTGACCATATCGATTTAAAAATTGGTACAGAAGTTACAAACACAATTGTTTTTTGCTACACTTATTTTGAAAACTATATTTAAAAAATTGACTAGTACACAAGTATGAGGACTTGCATGAGATACAAGTTAAATTGAGAAATCACAATACATCTTGGTGAGAAGGTGTTGTGATTTGTTAATTTTAAGGTACGTTTACACTGGTGCACAAGTATAAGGACTTGTATGAGGTACAAGTTAAATTGACAAATCAAGATACGTCTTGGTGAGAAAGTGTATCTCATACAAGACCTCATACTTGTGTACCAGTGTAAACTTACTTTAAAGGGTTAAAATTGTTTAAAAAATCATCATTTGCTAAATATTTTTACCTGAAATGCTATCAGCTGTTCCAGGAAATTTTGTGTATAATGTGGCCTAGGAAAAAGGAATATAAAATACTTGAAAATATTGCGGGGAGAGGCTGCAATGGTGTACTATTAGTACTAAACAAGCAAGGTACAAAAATAAATAGCTTAAACTTGTGACCAGGTTAACTCGCACTTTCAAAAACTAATTTACATTTTTTTAAATCATTTGCAATACCTCCTGAGGTCAATATTGTTTATTGGACTGCAATATTAATTCTAACTACTATTAGGCTTATACTATAGCCTACTGTAGTAGGCACGGGGCTAGAATACTTTCAAGTACAAAATTGCAGAAAGTCTTTACCCATAAAATTAGGAGCTATTCCTAAAGTCATAACACGTAATAGTTTTGAACTACTAGCTACTGATAATGTTATAACAAAAAATACAAGCATTTCAGAGTCACTACATTCCCCATCTCTTCCAGTGCGTAAAACAAGACAAGCTACATTAAATGTTGTTAATAAATCTTTTACAGGGATTAAAAAAACAAAACTGAATGTTGATATAAGTACTAATAAAAACTCAACAAAGGAAAGGAAAATAATAATCGTGGGTGACAGCCATGATAGAAAAATATCAAATAAGCTTCAGAACCTAGAAAAACAAGGTTACAAAGTTTTGGGATATGTCTATCCAGGTGCCTCAATATCATATATTGCTGAAAGAGCACAAGAGGTTGCAAAAGAACTTAATCAGAATGATTTTCTTGTTTGTTTTGGAGGAACAAATGATGTAAAACCAGGGATAAGTTATGAAACAGTTATTAAGGAGTCGCTGAACAAAATTCTTCCTATTTCTTTTAAAACAAATTTAATAATCAACACAATCCCAAGCCCTCCAAACAGTATGATAAGAAAATAGCTGGTTAACAAGGCAAACCAGTGTATACATAAATACATAAACTCAAGTGCTAACAAAAAAGTACAAAATATCAGTGTCAACTTCATAAATGACAGAATCTTACCATTCCATTTTTCTCGAAGTGGGCATTTAAATCAACGTGGAAAGTCGAGGATTAGTGAAAGATTGGAAGAGCTCATTAAGCATAAAATAGTACTGCCAAAAACAAAAACTTCTTTGGAGAAATGGCTGGACTCAGCCAAGAAACATGTGACAAAATCACAGAGCACAGAAGGTGGCAGTGTTGCAGTTCAACATATCAAGAAGACGGCAACACCTCTTGAAAGATGGTTGATGTTTGGGAAAATCTGCTCTGTGGATCCTGTACTGTCGACTTCTAGTACTTCTAACACACCTTTTTTATAAATTCGCCTTGTAAACATTTGAACGTAGTCATCAGCCCAGATAACTCGAAATGTGAACTAAGTGTTTCGCATTGTAATGTGCAGGGTCTTGTACAATTAAGTAAAATTGACGAACTAAATTTGTTTCTGGTGAAATTGACTTGTACACCCACTATTTTGTATATTACTGAACATTGGCTGAAATAAGAAAATTTATTTAATTTAATAATGTTAACAATTATAATTTAGCAGCTGCATATGTAAGACCAGGCAGAATCAGAGGAGGATGTGCTATTTTAGTCCATCACCAGATAAAATTTAAGTTAAGGCCAGAGATTGTGGATTATTCTGTGGAGGGACTTTTTGAATGTTGTGGCATTAAACTGTTTACAGATGCTTGTATTAATGTGATTGCTATATATAGACCCCCTAAAAATGATCAATTTAGTATGCAAGCATTTTCAGATAAGTTACATGCCCTTTTGAAACATGTACAGTGTAAGGAGCCAAAATTACATGTTGTTGCAGGTGATTTTAATATTGACCTCCTAACACCAAGTCAAATCCAGCTAGATTTTAAAAGTATTGTATATTCTTATCTATTGAATATTCATATTGAACAGCCTACTAGAATATATGGAAACTCAAAAACATGTATAGACAATATAATAACTAGTTTTAACTCAAATAAGTGTAGAGTTACTGTGCTTGAATCTGGGTTTTCAGACCATTCTGTCCAAATAGTTTCAGCAAATTCTGCCATAGAATACAAAAAAAGTCATTAAAAATAATTTGTTTAAGCAATCTTTCAGTGATAGTAGTATTGATATGTTTTTGGAAATGTTAAAAGAGGAAGATTGGAAGGAACTATATAATATACAAGGAAACCATATTTGCATGGATGTGAAGTATGATACTTTTTCAAATATTATTATAAGATACTTGAATGTAGCTTTTCCTAGAATGCCTATGGCCCCTACAAATGATAAAAAAAAATTTTAACAAAATGGTTGGGTAACTCCAGGTATTATGGTCTCTAGTATTAAAAAAAGAGAGCTAATATTAATAATAAAGCCAGATCCTCAAGAGACCAAACATTTCTTGATTATGTAAAACGTTATAAAAAAATATTTAAAAAATGTGTTGTTGCTGTAAAAATTATGTATAGTAAAAATATTATATCTAGAGCCTCTAATAAGACTAAAGCCGCTTGGAATTTGGTTAAAATTGAAACTGGAAATTGTAAAGAAAAAGAAACTAGTTGTATCGAGCTAAGTGTCTCAGGTAAAATTTATAAATCACAAAATAAAATTTCAAATATTTTCAATGAATTTTTCTGTCATACGGTAGATTGCCTTGGTGTGTCTGCTGATTACAAAGCAGCATTAAATTTCATTCATAAGCACCCAAGACCAACTGATAGTATAGAAATGGTGGAACCAACATCAATTGGTGAGGTGTGTAAAATAATCAATGGTTTAAATTCTTCAAGAGCTAGTGGCTGGAATGAGTTTCCACAGTTTTTATTAAGACGTTGTGCAAAGTTAATTGCAGAACCTCTGGTGTATTTAATTAATATATCTTTACAAATGGGAATTTTTCTTTCAAACTTAAAATATAGTAATCTGGTCCAAGTATATAAAAGTGGAGACTCTAATTTAATAAATAATTACATACCTATTTCACTTTTAAGTGTTTTTTCAAAAAAAATTGAAAAAGTTATGTTTAACAGGTTGATTGGGTACATGGAGGAAAATGAGATACTTGGCTCGAACCAATATGGTTTTAGAAAGAATAAAAACACTGCACAGGCTGTATTTGGTTTTATTGAGCATATAGCCTGTGCAATGGACAAATCAAATTTTGCAGTTGGTACATTTATGGATCTGTCAAAGGCATTTGATTGTGTAAACCATGATATACTTCTAATGAAATTATCCTATTATGGAATTAAGAGTAAAGTATTAAATTGGTTATCATCATTCCTCTCAAACCGTTTCCAAAGAGTAATTGTTGGAAAGAATAACATAAATAATAAATACTTAAAAATTATAAATGGTGTTCCACAGGGTTCAATATTGGGTCCTTTGTTATTTATCATATACATCAATGATATTACACAAAATATTAAGCAATCTAAATTGACTCTGTTTGCTGATGATGCAACTCTGGCAATAACAAATTCAAATAAAAACCAATTAAAAGTAGATTTAGAGACTGACTTCAGTATAATGAATAGCTGGTTCAAGGCAAATAGCCTTCTTTTAAATATTAAAAAAACACATATAATAAACTTCCATTCAAATCACATCAGATCTTCTTGCGTTAATGATGAATATTTGCACACTATAATTACACCCACTAACACTGTAAAATTTTTAGGGTTGGTAGTGGATAATACTCTCTCGTGGAAAAACCATGTTTTGGACCTAACTGGAAAGCTAAATAAAGCATATTTCATAATACTTACGATAAAGAGAGTTACTGATATAGATACAACCATGATGGTGTACTATGCCTATGTTTATTCCCGGCTCTCTTATGGAATTGTATTTTGGGGAGATTCAATAAATAGTAAAAGAGTATTTCAAATACAGAAAAAATTTGTTAGGGTAATTTTCAATCTAAAATGCTACGACTCATGTAAACCACATTTTAAAAAGCATGGAATACTGCCCCTGCCCTGTATATATATATTGAATGTAGTGTATTTTGTTAAAGCAAACTATTCTAATTTCCTAAAATATAAAACTGAACATGGCTATTCAACAAGAAGTAAAAATTTGTTCAAATATCCTTTACATAAGACCACAATGTTTGAGAAAGCACCAAACTATAAATGTATTGAAATATATAATAAAATACCCAGTAATTTCAAGCAAATTGAAAATTTAAAGACATTTAAAAAGGTGTTATCAAGATATCTGTTGGAAAACTGTTTTTATTCAGTAGGGGAGTTTATGTTTCAGAAATGAACGGATTTGCCTGTGGCATTTTTGGAGGTGTAGTTGCTGTAAAAAAATAATAGTTTTATTTTTAAACTTTGATATTGTATTGTTGAATGTTTTATATGTGTCTTTTAATGTATGTGTATTTAATAATTAATTGTAGTATATTGTGTATTGTATTGCATTTGACATGTCATCTGGCATTGGATTCTGTCCTGCATGTGCTGTTTTGTTACAACTAAATAAATAAATAAAATTTATTTAAATTTGAAACGTTGTTATTATATTGTATGACTTCATAATATTGTTATAGTTAGATTTGGATATGTACAATATTTAGTTCTATTTAATAAATGCATGTGAAATAAAACCGTTCAAGTTATTAGCCATTGTTGTCATAATATAATTTCATACCAGTCAAAAATGCAGTATAAATATTTAGACTGTCAAAAATCTTAGTTTAGAAACTGTATAAATATTACCAGTAGCCTATGTTAAGAAAAAAACAAATATATATATCTATCTAATCTGACCTAGCTTGTCACAGTACGTTTTAAAGTCAAGTAATATATTAGATTTAGCCAAAAACTCCAAACACCAACCTGAATGCAGACAAAAGTAAACTGTTCAATTAGAACACAACAACTTTTGTTGACTATTATGTTTAAACACTTAGTAAACATGTAAATTCCTTTTTTATAGGAAACATATCAATATTTAGACCTATCTAAAGCAACCTGGCTTAACTGGCGTGAATTTACTATACAACCCTACGCCAACAGAAATGCAACAATAAAAAGTAGGCTGAAGTTCTAACTTATAGTCTTTAGTCACAGTATGTTTACCTATATTTAACATTTGACAGTAGAATGTAATACAAGGTCATCATCTGCAAAAATATCAGCCAAGGTTCGTCAATCTACGCCACTTAACTTACCAAACTAAGTAGGCTATATTTTAAAGTCAAACACTAGTTGATAAACCATTTATATTTTGTTATCAGCTTGAGGACAGGGTCATGGAGAGAACTGTGGAGATTAGAGATCTTGGGGTCATTTTGTCGTCATCCCTTTCACCGGAATCCCATATTAACACTGTCTGCTCTAAAGCTAATAGGAATCTCGGTCTTATCTGGCGCGCTTCTAAATTTCTTCATCAACCAACAATACTGAGAATGCTCTATGTTGCTTTTGTTAGACCTCACCTGGAGTTCTCGTCAGTGGTCTGGTCCCCGTATCAGAAGACACTTATTAAAAGAGTTGACTGTGTCCAGACGAGATTTCTTAGACTTGTGGGAATCCGCCTCGGCTACCGCTACCAGCAAGTTCCTGTCGGTTTCATAGCCTCTCAACTCCGCTTGCCTTCCTTGGAGCTGAGAAGGAATGATCAGGATGTAGTTTTCCTTGTGAAACTAGTCAAGGGAATGGTTGACTGCCCAATGCTCCTCGAAACTGTTAACTTTCGCATACCAGCTGCAAGGACTCGGTCAAGTGAATTATTTGCCAGACTTCATCATGGCACAACGTATCAACTGGATAGTCCTATGGTTAGAATCCAGCGTAGAGCCAACCTTACTCCTATTGAACTTGACATCTTTAATTTAAGCGTTGAGGCCATCAAAAGTATACGTCTGGATGTGAACCTCGACCTCTGATATCATTATTTAAGTGTTGGAACTATTAAAAATTTATTGATTAATTTGTTTTATTGTTCATTTTTGTACATACCATGTAGTTTTTCCTAGAGTTGGTTAAATGAAATTGGCCTTGTATTTGTATTTTTATACATTATTTGTTATCTGATTGCTATGTTGCTGTTGTTTGATTGTTATATTATTATTATTATTCTATTCATTGTTTTCTGTGCATTGTATATCTCGCTAGAATGTTATTTTTGTTAAATATTTATTACTTGTTGTTTATTATTAGTTGATATTAAGTGATCTGCTTTCTAAAGCACCAAGAACTATTTATATTTATATTTTGCAACAATCATGATATTTATGTATAGTTAGTATTATTTATAAAAAAAAGGATTTTCCATAAATAAATAAATAAACTAGTTTTTTAGCTATTGATGATTGATCCTAATTTCATTGGTACTAGGCCAAGTATGCCTACATATAAGCTGACCACAAGTAGGCTACTAATATAAAGACACAAAAGTTAACCTTTTCCTATATATGTAAGGGATCTATACACTTCACTGATGGCGGGAATCAATTATAAACAATCTACAACAATATAAGAAATTACCAAACCAAAAGTTGTTAATGAGAATTAACATTGAAAACTTTTGCTATAATTTACAGGAGATAACCAGCTAAACTAACAACTTTAATCACCAGATTTGTCTGCAAGTAAGAAGTGCTACCAACATATAGTTCAGAAACTAAAAACATAGGCTAGGCCCTACTGTTATCACCAACAGCCATTGTATCTTTTTTTATTTTAAAAACATAGGTAGGCCTACTGTAATTGATCAGGTTAAGTAAAAACCTATTAGACCTAGGTTTTTATTTTATTTTATAAACATACTGCTATCATCCATGTGGCGCAACTTTACTATTCGACTCTTAGGGTAACTTAGAGCTAACAGAAATGCAAAAATAATAATAAAAAATACCTAAAAGGTTCTAACCTAACCTATTTAGTCACAGTATGTTTGGCTAAAGATTATCTTGGTTGGCAAATATTTAATAATGCAATTTTATTCGGTGAAATTGTAGAATACCACTACTACTCGCAGTATCTAGGAAAACCAGTCTGATGTATTTCAGACTAAAAAACCAAAATAAAAATATTGGACCATCCCTTATGTTGGGTGAGACCGAAATCGAGGAGGCACAGTCAGCAAAGTTACTGGGTATGATTGTTGACAGTAAATTATGCTGGGATAGTCATATTGATAGCATTTGTCGAAGGTTATGTTCAGGAATTTTTGTGTTACGAAATCATTTGGTAGCCTTGGTACTTTAAAAAAAAAGCCTACTACGGGCTGCTCTACCCACATCTTAACTACGGAGTCTTACTGTGGGGAGACTCATCATTTCAAAATGTGCAAAGGTTATTTATAATGCAAAAAAAAGCTGTGAGGCTTGTAGGTGGTCTACACAAGTTGGAATCCTGTAAAAGCACTTTCAAGAAGTTGGAAATACTCACACTCCCCTGTATGTATATCTTCCAAACAATTTGTTACATACAATTTAAATGTATTCCAATATTAAGTAAAGATGTACATAATACAATACCAGGCAAGAAGATGTCTTACGGATAAGACAGCACAGGCTTGAAAAGTCTAAAAACTTCCTTCTCAAGCAGGAGTTACACTTATTAATAAACTCCCACAAAAAATTAAAGTTATCCAAGACCAGAAAGCCTTTAAGAAAAGTCTTCGACAACTCTTGGTGGCAAACTTCTTTTACTCGGTGGAGGAATTCCTCAACCACAAGTGGTAGGTAGGTCGAGTGTGGGGGATGAATCTGGTTGATTCTGTTTATATTTGGGATTTCCTATCCAGGGATTGCATTATTGTCCTACATGTTAGTAAATTGTAATTGTAAATTGTAGTAAATATTTATTTTAAATTAATTTTTAATTATTTGTAGTAACTGCTTTTATTTTATGTTAAATATAATGAATTTGCGCAGTGTAATTTTAAGAGTGTGTACGGTAATTAATCTGATGAAATATGTAAATAATACTTTATAAAGTGTGTTGATTGTTAGTTTTTAAATTGTTTTTGTGTGGTATTGTTTAATTATCATATATTCGACATGTCTAGGCCTATACAATGTAAAATTGTCAACGGACAAATAAAATTGAATTGAATTTCTGCAGAGGTGTCAACCTATGAGCGAAAAATGTCTAAGTAATCATATTGTTTAGGCTATTTATATTATCAAATCAATGTTTTAAACTAAATGTAGGGTGTAACTTTACTATTCGACACTAGGCTAACCTAAAGCTAACAGAAATGCAAAAATAATAATAAAAAAATACCTAAAAGGTTCTAACCTAACCTATTTAGTCACAGTATGTTTACCTGTATTCAACATTTAACAGTAGAATGTAAAACGTCGTTGTCTGCAAAAATATTAGGCTAGAGTCAAATAGTAAAGTTACGCCACCCAGGCGAAGTAAAAACCTTGTAGCATAGTAGCCTAGTGCGATCGCATAGGTTTTAGGCCTATGTTTGGAATAAAATATTTTTGCAAAACTCCAATAGGCCTATGGCTTATTTATTTGAGTCCAATAAATTTATTCTTTCACAATGACGTTAGGTTCAATTTGGCAAAGTTAATCAAGTTAAGGGCGTAACTTTACTACTCGACTCTAGACTAATATTTTTGAAGACAACGACATTGTTTTACATTCTAGTATTAAATGTTGAATACAGGTAACCATACTGTGACTAAATAGGTTAGGTTAGAACCTTTTAGGTATTTTTTTAGAGTCGAAAAGTAAAGTTGCGCCCAAGTTTATTTGGTTTAGTTTTTTAAAAACGTTTTGTAAGATTATTTAAAATTTTTATCTTTTTGGTAATTAATTAATGACTGCCACTAATTGTATTTAGATTTTACAAAACTATCTAAACAAACAATTTTGCAATCCATATAATTTGCCGAGAACATGTAGGCTAAGTTACCTTACAAGTTTTATCAATATTGTTAAAACTAGGCGTAGGCCTAGGCTAGTTTTGGTACGGATTTTACACATTTTGTTCGAAAGATATCAATATTAAAGGTAGTTTAACATAATATAACAGGCCTACTATAAAACTAAGTAAAAGACTGTAGTAGATTATTGAAATTAGATTTTGGCTGCTGCTAAATTATTTAACAAAATGTAGGCCTGTCGGTTAGATAACACTGCTTGTAAATATAACCTTAACACAGACTGATTTCGAACACTATTGACAACCTGCTAAAGAAAGTATTCACAAAGTAAACTAATTTATTTATTTTCATGATCTTTCAAAGCAATTTATTGTATCAATGAAATCTGCGTTCATAAACACCATACTTGAATCAAGAAAAAACATTACACCTCAAGTCCTCAAAATCTCAAAACAGGTTAAGTACAGTGAAGACTGAAGTTGTCTTCTGCTAACATTCAATTTTGTTTTTATTATTTTGATCACAGGTGCGCACTGAACTACATGGGACCATGGCATAGATCCGATTAATAACTCACATGACACAAGTAATAATTACTAAGTAATAATTATTATCAAAGGTCCATAATCAAAGGTTTTACGGGTTTTACTATGCAACAACAACAAACTATTCGACTTTAAATAATTTTATACATACTTTATACATTCGTAATACGTTAATTGTTAGAATTTACCTCCGGAGGCAGTTATTAAGGATTCACATAGATGGAATATGGAAGCAGTAATTATTAAAATTTACATATAAACAAATAACGAGTATATACACATTTTATGGAATATAAACATTAAACAGATTATTCTGGAGATATATTCCAATAGGAATGAACCCGTGAAAATAAATTTAATGCGATATATTCCACTTCTAAAGTGGAAGCATTATCTCATAAATTTTTAATGTGAAGCATTTACTAATAAATGCTATAAATATATATATATACAAATATCTTACAGCGAAAGGGCTCTTGCAACTGCATAATATTGCGGAAAACACCACCAAAAATAAAAATATAATATATATACCACGATATTCCATTTCTGTAAACGACCGCTTCTTACTCGTTTTTGTTGTTGTCTGTTAATAACCAAGTATACCGAACCAGTCGCGTCTGAGAGAAGCACGAAATTTGAAACAATACTATTTATAAATAAAAAAAGATACAATGCCAACTTGATGTCATCTATGGACAAATTAATTATACACGTCTCTTTATACACACGCCATAACTAACTTCAACTCTACATCCGTTTTATTTGCATTGATATTTTATTGTGAATTAAGTACGCACAATTCATTCTATGTAATCAGTTAATAACAGTTATTTATATAATAGAAGGTTATACAATGATGATATTGTCAAAACCAAACTCTGCATCTAAAACAATATTTTCATGGTAGTATAGCTTAGTCACACTATTTCAGTGTTAGCTTGAGTTTTAATCTGCAATAGTTCGAACAAATTTAATACTATTATATTTATCTAAATATAAGGGGTGTATCGCAAACATATGAACAAACTTTATCACGTCATTCAGCAAGTCAAAAGAAACAAAAAATGTAACATAACATGTGTCCTATCTCATTCCGTTTTCGGTGTGTCTGTCTGTATGTGTTTTTTACAATATACTTAATATTTTTTAGAGTAGAAAAGATATTGAGCTCAAACTTTGTACACATATTTTTTGCGTAACCTTTTATCACTGTACGAAAAATTAGAACAATATTTTAAATATTTTAAAAATGGCGGCCGGTTATAATTTTTAAAGTCAAATATCTCAAAAACCGTTAACTTTACAAAACATTACAAGAGACAAACAAGTTTACTTTTTTAATGACAAACTCAATGTTTTTTTTATTTTGTCTTTAACTCAAAGGACAACAGAGATATAGACCAAAAAAAGGAAAAATGTATTTCTTGGTAGTTGTCAACAATACCCAGAATTACTCTAGAAACAAAATATTTTAAAACTATTTTGAGCTAAAATAATAAATAAGTTATTTGCATAATGTTCCGAGAACTTTATGAGCTGATTCCACTAGCAAAAATAACGAAAAACGTTATTCATAGGTCTGGAAATGCTTCGTTAGATAGTTACAGCTGGCGAAAGATTTCACCCATGTTTCAGATTACTCACAGAAACTTAAGGTGTAAAATTAAATTTAACTTACGCAAAATGAGCATATAAATTTAATAAAATAAACCGAATTTTTCGTTTTGGGTTAAATATTGTAAACATTGCTGCAGTTACAGCACTGGGACCTATTTCAGAAATCATTTACCAGCTGTAACTCTAAAACGAAGCATTTCCAGACCTATGAATATATGAACTTTTTTCATTAGTTTTACCAGTAGAATCAGTTCAGAAAGTACTCGGAACGTTATAAAAATAACTTATTATTTTAGCTCAAAATAACTTCAAAATATTTTGTTTAAAATTTGACATTCAAAATTTTAAACGGTAGCCATTTTTAAAATAATTACAATAATGTTATAATTTTTCGTACAGTGACAAAAGGTTACGCAACAAATATGTGTACAAAGTTTGAGCTCAATATCTTTTCTACTTTTAAAAATATTAAGTATTTTATAAAAAACACATACAGACAGACAGACCGAAAATGGAATGAGATAGGACACATGTTATATTACATTTTTTGTTTCTCAAAAACGGTACCACCTAGGAACTGGAAATTTGGTACTCATATTTCTCATAGGCACTAGAGGCGCACTAAGAAAGTATTTAAAAATATGTGGCCTTTAAGGGTTGAAGCAACCCCTAAAATAATAAATATTGTTTGTTATACTTTACTTAAAGCTAGACCGCTCAAATTGTGTAATCTTTTCATTCCTTACAAGATACATAAAAAAAGTAAACCTGTTTTACATTTTGTTACGTGCTGCTAAGGGATGAAAACGTGGTAACAACCCCTAAAAACGATAAATATACATGTTTATACTTTCCTTAAAGATCGAGAGTTTATATTTTGCACATTTATTTCTTACATATAACAAATAAACCATATTTACATTTTGTCAGGTTCTGCTAAGACGTGAAAATTGAGTAACAACCAATAAAACGTAAATATTAAATTATTATCGTCTAGTAATGTGAAATTTGTTACATATATTGCTCATAGGTGCTAGAGGTGCACAAAGAAAGGGTTGTTATATATTTGTCCATTAAGGGTTGAAACAACCCCTCAAACAATAAATATACATTTTTATACTTCACTTAAAGCTAGAGAGCTGACATTTTGTACATTTATTTCTTACAAGATACATATGAAAAATAAACCAGTTTTACATTTTGTCACGTTCTGTTAAGAGGTGAATATTTAGTAACAACCGATAAAGCTGTAAATTATCAGTTATTACCGTGAAATTTTGTACACGTTTTCTCATAGGCGCTAGAGGTGCACTAAGAAAGAATTTTAAAATATTTGCCTTTTAAGGGTTGAAACACTCCCCAATACAATAAATAATAATTCTACTAACTCCCCAAATAACTAGATAGCTGATATTCGGCAAATACACATTTTTAGTGCTGTATAGTAAATAAATAATATAATATGATTTTCAAATAGTTGCGTATAATGAATGAAATGGGGGTGACAGTCCTTTTTACAATAAAAATAAAATACTTTTCTTTAACTTAGAGAGCTATAATTTATTACTTATCACTCTTGCAAGGTAGTCAAACATTACACAAAAAACACATAAACACAAACACTGAGTACTATATATTAAAAATGATTTTGCTCGTGGGATGCATCCCGTATGGTGGTTCAAGGACAACTGTCGTAAAAAGGTTAAGTAAACAAAAAAACTGCTCCTGGATACAAGACCGCCTGAAAACAAGCTTTAATCATACGCAATTGCATCAATTTAAAAAAAAAACAACCACAGCATTAAAAACAGTATCGAAATTATAAATAATATCTATGACATAACCTTGCAACCAAATAATTATAAAATCGCCTCTTTTGATATTGTCAATCTGTATTCAAACATACCCATCCACGAAACGACAGATATTCTGCAACGATAAGCGTTGCAAAAATTAATAATAAAAATGTATGTTATAAAGTGTTAAAAAAAATGGGGTTCGGAAAAGTTAAAAAAAAAAAAAAAAATGTATAAATCAAAAATAAAATGCTATATGTGGATTATT
>JAGFPH010018731.1:2480-16024 GCA_018207615.1 Philaenus spumarius
GCTGGGGCTGTTTTGCATAATTTTACTAAGGTAATATATATATATATATATTTACTAAAAAAAAACCAGTAAAAAATAAATTTTTAGTAAACAACCTTGCATTTGTTAGTCAAAAAACGTAATTTCATAATAAATTTGTGACTTAATATAATGTTTTTTACAGTTAATTCTGATTAGAAAAATAACATTTTATACAAAATTATGTGTAGAAATAAAAATATAGTAAACTGTGTGAAAACACCCAGGAAAATCGTTTTTTTAGCCCGGTCAGGTATTAAAAAAACTTTAAGTGAATGGGTTAAATTTTTTTAAAGTTTACAGAAACATTTAATATTAAGACTTAATAACTAGGCTATTTTAATTTATACAAAAAAACATTATTCAACTAACAATAATTAAACCACTTTTAATTATTATATTACAAATATTCAGTACTTCTACCCAAACTATCTAATTTTCATTTGGTCAATAAAAGAATTTTTAATTGTATATAACTTTTAAGGCAGTGTATGTGAACATCTATTTCAATGCTAATCTTATGCATATTCGCCCTTTTGGACTTCAAGAATTTGTACATTCGCCCTTATGTCTTTTTATAAAAACGTTTATAATTAATTAATTTGTATATTTAGACGTTCATCCTTTTGGCAAAATATTCTTTAGAACATATAGAAATTTAAAAAAAATAAAAGTCGAATATCCAAAAAATGTCCCATTCGCCCTTTTGGCAAAACATAGTCGATCATCCTTTTGGCAAAATATTCTTTAGAACATATAGAAATTTAAAAAAAAAAAAAGTCGAATATCCAAAAAATGTCCCATTCGCCCTTTTGGCAAAACATAGTCGACATGTAAATGGTAATAACGACTTAGAAAATAAGGATATGTTTGAATTTTTGAGACAATTTAGGGATTCAATTGAAATGAAAATTGAAAATGCAGACAAAAAGTCTGATGAACATAGATTAGAAGCAAAGCAAGACCTTAACAATTTTAGGTTAGAGGTAAATGATAAAATTGATAGTTCTAAACAAGACTTTAACAATTTTAGATTAGAAGTAAATAATAAAATTGACAATTCCAAGAAAGATTTTGATGAATTAAAAAATAACATTGAAGACAAGTTAAGTGAGTTTAGACAGGAAGTAAAGGATGATTTTGTTAAGTTGAATTCTAAATTTAAGAAAAATGAAGTAGCAATTGATAGTTTAAAAGTAGAAGTAGGTACTTTGACTAAAAAGTTTGAAGTTAATAAAATTGAAACTGATAAAAGGGTTAAAGCAATTTCAATTGAAATGAAAGATAAATTTAAGGTAGTTGATGAAAAATTCAGTAAAGCTAGGGATGCTGTAAATGACAAATTTGTAAAAGTTAATGAAAATTTGGTACACACTAATAATAGAATTAAGAAACTAGATAAGAAATGTGAACAGGTTGAAAATAAATTTGTAGAAATTTTAAATTCTGAAATAGTGTACAGAAAGATGTTAAAGAACTCAGAGATGAATTTGAGGTTAGGTTAGAAACCAAATCTGTAGTTATGTTAGGAGAGGCGAAAAACGAAACAATTATACCAGATTTTTTTCATGAAAAAAGGGAACCACACCCTAAGACATTCATTAAGGCTTTGGATACTTTTAATAGATATAGAAATGAGAAATGGGAGTACAAATTAGTACTAATTAGGAAATACTTTAAGGAAGAGGCAGGTACTTGGTTTGATGTGCATAACCAAGAATGGTCAGGGTTTGAAGACTTTAAACTTGCGTTTCTAGAGAGATTCTGGTCGCAAGACAAGCAAGAAAATCTACGTATGAAAATAATGTTAGGCAAGCAGTATGCAGGGCCTCTTAAAGACATACATAACTATATAATTAGGTTACATCACCAAACGCAGTTTCTAGATCCACCTATGTCGATGGAGACTTTCACGCGTCACATAGTAAAGCAATTGCCGGACGAATTAAGAGTAGTTATTTTAGCAGCGGCACCTGAAAACCTGAGTAGACTTGAAAAAATAATTATGGATTGGCAGGAGAGTAATAAATATGTACAAGATAGTAATAAACAAATTGGTTTTGATAGGAATAGGCCACAATACAACAATAGTAACAATAGACAATTTCAAAGCAATAGGTTTCCGCAGGGCTATAATAATAATGGGCAATTCCAGAATAGGATGCCACAACAACAATTTGAAAGAAATATGCAGCAACAACATCAAATGCCTCCGCAGGGGTATCAACAAAATAGGAATTTCCAGGGTAATGTACCACAACAGGGTTACACTAATGGTAGGCCTATGCCGAGGCAGGTGAACAGTGATCAGCAAAAGGGAAACGAAAGGAGACAATAGTACGTTCGGCTGGGATGCTATTGTCCAATGAGAATGATAGGCCGACTGAAATAAAAGAAGCTTTTAGTTTAGACAATCAAGATGTCCTTATAGACGAAAGTAATTACACTGACATTAAGTCACAACCCATTAAAGGTGATATTATAGAAATTGAGATTAAAGTTTTAAATAGAAATTATAAATGCATTGTAGATTCAGGTTCAGAGATAACCGTAATTAATGAAAATATTTTTAATGAATTAAATAAATTAAGTAAATACAAACTCATGCAATTGCCAGTGTCAAACTTACTTATAATGGGAGTGACTGGTGTCAGGAGTAAGAGAGTATCGAAACAGATTTGTTTAGATGTACAAATATGTGATACGAGTGTATTAATGAATTTCCTTGTAGTAACGGGGTTGAATTTGGATTTCATTATGGGATGTGATTTTTTGGGGAATAGCAAAGCTAAAATAGATTTTGAGAATAAATTAATTAATTTAAAAATAAATGATGTAGAAATTTCAACGAAGTTCATTAGTAGACAAAAAGAATCCTGTGTGTATAATTTGAGAATATGTAAGGAACTGGAACCACAAGTGTTCTCTGAAATAGAAAATAAGGGTGAATTGTATTGTCAATTAGAAGATACAGCTTGTGCATATTATAATGAGGTAGTGCATGATGATAATTTTGAACTAAATAACGTAGAATGGGAAAACATTGTAGATAAAGTAATGGAAAACACAAATTTAGAATGGGAAGAAAATAGAGAAAGATTAAGGGTAGTGTTAAACCATTTTCAGGATATTTTTTCTGATACACCAGGAAAAATATTAGACTTTAAAGCAAAACTTAACATTAATAGTAGTGTACAATTTATAAATAAATCTTATGCAGTGCCTCATTCTAAGAGAGATGCCGTAGGCAAAGAAATAGAAAGAATGATAGAGAATGATATCATTGAAACATCGAACAGTCAATACTCTAACCCTTTGGTATGTGTAATTAAAAAAGATGGTTCTGTTAGACTATGTTTAGATGCTAGCGACAAGTCAATAAACTTATTATTCCTGATAGGGAGGCACCTGAGAATATCGACGACTTACTTCAGAAATTTGAGGGGGTTAAATATATTACTAGTATAGATTTGGTGAGTGGGTTCTGGCAAATTGAGTTAGATGAAAATAGTAGAAAATATGTAGCTTTTACATTCAATGGGAGAAATTTACAGTTCAAAAGACTGCCGTTTGGACTTAATGTAAGTACGTCGATATTCAAGAAAGGGTTATCTCATGTCATGGGGCCAGATGTACTATCATTTGCAATTGTATATGTAGATGACATCTGCATAGCGTCACGCACCTTTGAAGAACACATTGAACATTTGGTTAGACTTTTTTATAGATTGAGACAGTTCAATGTTAAAATTAAATTAAGTAAATCAAGTTTTTGTATGAGGGAGATAAATTTTTTGGGGTACGTTATTTCTGAGGAAGGCATCAGAGCTGACCCAGATAAAGTTAAAGTTATAGAGTCGTTTCCAGAACCAAGAAACTTAAAACAACTACAAAGTTTTTTGGGACTGTGCAATTATTACAGAAAATTTAGACGTGGCTATGCAGAGTTGACTGCACAATTTAAGCATTTACTGGGAAACAACAAACTCAGTAAAGACTGGTCCTGGGGTAATAAGGAGAGAACTGTGTTTAACAAAATCAAAGAAGAATTTTTGGATTGTGTAATTTTAAAGCATCCTGATTTTAACAAGGAATTTTACATGAATACTGATGCATCAGATTTAGCTTTGGGGGTTGTTTTGTATCAAATTAATGGGGATAATGAACACATGGTAATAGCTTTCGCAAGTAGAAGCCTTCAAGATTTTGAACTTAGGTACACTATTACCGAAAAAGAATTATGAAGCATAATTTTCGCCTGTAAAAAATTTAGGAGTTACATACTAGGTAATAGAACAATTGTAAAGTCTGATCACAAGGCCTTGATGTTTTTAAAGAATTGTAAACTCACTCATGGTAGATTGTTAAGATGGATGTTGTATTTGCAGGAGTACAACTTAGAAATTGAGTATTGTCCTGGAAAAGATAATGTAGTTGCAGATGCATTATCTAGAATTGATAACCAAGAAGTAGTCAGAAAAAACGAAGAGGGTGTGATCAAAATTTACAATTTACAGTTAGATAAACAACTTAAACTTAGAGATAAGACCATGAAACAATTGTTTAAAAATTTAGTTGCAGAACAAAGACTTGACATTAAATATCAAGGAATAATAAAAAGTTTGTTAGAACAAGGTGAAAATTATGATAGACTAAAGAAATTTTTTGTAATATATCAGGATGTTTTATTTAGAAGATATAGTGAAATGGATACTTTCAAGATATGTGTACCGACAAAAATGATTGATACTATTATAGACGATTGTCATGAAAGATATGGTCACATAGGAGGTGGAAAATGTTATCGTATTTTAAGGGAAATCTTTAGTTTTCCAAAACTTGAAAAAGTAATCAGAACAAAGCTAAAAGTTTGCGATTTGTGTCAGAAAAGCAAAGTAAGTAATAAAAAGCAAGAAGGCTTAATGATTAACATTTTGCCAGAAAAACCTTTGGACTTAGTAGCAGTTGATTTGTTTGGGGAGTTGCCTACAGGCAAGGGGGGGGGGGTAAAATACATTTTTGTGGTATTAGATGTTTTTTCAAAATTTATCAAATTATATCAGTAAAGAGGGCGGTTTCTAAAATATTAGCAGATAAAATAGTAAAGAATTACATGCAAGAAGTTGGAAAACCTAAGGTCGTCCTTAGTGACCATGGTAGTCAGTTTCAGTCGCAAGTATGGTACGAAACGCTAGGCTGGGAAGGAATACACATACGTCATACGTCAGTTTATCACCCACAGAGTAACCCTAGTGAAAGATGTATGAGGGAACTAGGAAAGATGTTTAGAATATACATCCATGAAAAACATAATAGGTGGCCTGACTACGTAGATTTCGTAGAAAGATGTATCAACTACTCAGTGCATGACTCAACGAACTTTCCACCATACGAACTGATCTACAATAAAAGATGTCCTAGGATTTATAATGAATTGTTGGATTTCCCAGACAATAGGGAATTAAATAGGGAAGAAAGATTGATACTAACAAAGAAATGTTTAAAAATCAAAGCTGAACAGAGGAAGAAACAACATGACAAGAATGTCAAACCAATAAGGTATGAAAAGGGAGAATTGGTGTTAGTGAAAAATCACTACCTATCGTCGTGCCTAAAAAAGGAAATTAAGAAGTTCTTTTTGCTCTACAGAGGACCATACAGGGTCAAAGGTGTAAAGATGGAAAATGCATATGTACTAGAGGATATGCAAACGAAGGAAGAAATAGGTACTTATAATGTGGTAGAGTTACGGAAGTACTACATTGCAAACCAAACTTCTACGCCGACGTAATTCATTATTAGGTGTTAGACTTTAATTAATGGCAATGTTAGTAGGTTAATACATTATGAGATAAGTACTCTATAAGATTATGATATAAATGAATATTGTAAAATGATAGTTATGATAACTTGATTTGTTAAAAATACTGCAATATGGTGTAGCCAGGTGTGGCTTAATACGTCATTGTTGTAGGTCATTAGAGATAGCAACATTGAGTCGCATCTGGTGATTTAAGGGTAAGACGTCCCTAAAAAATGGTCAAGTAGCTGGTGTGCATCCTAACAAGGTGTACACTAGTGATTTCAGGTTGTTGGGTCCTTAAAAAAACCTTCTGAATTTCGATGTTGACCAGATGACATGTCGCATCATGTGCACAATCCATATGATTGTTAGATTTAGTAGTGTACATACACAAAGTTGTTATTAGTTTATAGTTTATCTTGCTTAAATTTCATAGGTTGTGGGTAAACCGTGAAAACCTTCTTATTGAAAGGTTGATCGATAGTACAGGTCGACTGTTATTGGTCAATCTTGCTTAAATTTCATAGGTTGTGGGTAAACCCTAAAAACCTTCTTATTGAGAGGTTGATCAATGGTGTAGGTGTTTTTAGAGGTACAAGGTGTCTTTTCTTTGTTGTACACGTCTACCGATATTGATCAATCTCGTTTAATTTTCGTGGCTTCTTCTCTGTCTTCAAATTTCCGCATGGCTGTTGTTGATGAGATCCTTGAAATTTAAGGCGTTTTTTTTTTTAAATAAAAAAAAAATTCCATATTCCTTATCTCTCTTTCTCTTTCCCTCTCCTGATCCATTGACAGGAGAAGGGTTGTCCAATCCCTAAACACATGTCTTTCATATCCGTCTTGTACTGTTGATCTTACGACAACATACAATCTCACATCCTCCATTATCTTATACATTCAAGAAAGAGAAGAAAATTTTGTAATTAAATGTTTCATTTGAATGATTTAATATTATTAAAATAGAGTAACCGAGTTTTTGAGGGGGTTAAATTAAAAAGTTGGCAAGTCATACAGGGTTGAGTGAGTGGTATGAGTGAAATGTTAGGTTTAAGATATATTTTATAATGTTGATTTTTTATTATGTTGTAAATTTGTATAATAACTGATGAAGAGTCGAAGAAAGTAAAGTAAAATAACGTAAATTTGTGCAAAGTAAAGTGAAGTAATGCAATGTAAAGTAGAGTTGAAAGTGGTTAATGAGTTCATAAAAGTAAAGTAAATGATTTTAATTGTTATCTCAGTGCGGATACAATTGTTGTATTTCATAAAAAATAACTTATGAATGTAAAGCAAACTAATGAGTTGATTCAGTTTAAATTTGAATTTTGAATTTTTAATGTGGAAGAAGTAATGTAATGGATTTTAATTGTTATCTCAGAGCGGATACAATTGTTGTATTTCATAAAAATAATTTATGAATGTAAAGCAAACTTATGATGCAATAATGAAATGTTGATTTTATTTTTTTTTAAAGGTGAAAGCTATGATAAAGATTTATGCTGATGATGAATATGATTATGAACTAGGATTGTCTCGACTTACAATGATTGTAAATGAATAAAGATGTTGCATATTGTATATAAATTTTTTCTTTCAGGTGGAATTTGACTCTGTAAAAAATTTTTTTGTATTGTATATATTTATGAATAATGTATTTTGATTTGTAATGGCAAGTAGTTTGAAATGTTGTTATGGTACGTATGTATGGTTGTGTGAGATGAGTAATTTAAATGTTTTTGTAAATTCAATTGCAGACGAGGTATTTTTGTGAGGTGACTATGAATTTCTATGGTGCTTCAACTCACATGTATTTCTTTTCTGGTTGATTATGATTAAAATTTTGCAATTTGAACCATAATCAGAGGGGGTCTTTGTAATACATGTGAGTTTCAGGGTTTTTAAACATTAAAATTGTAGTATAACGTAAAAAGGGTCGTAAGGTAAAGTTTGGACATTTAGCCTAATTTAAAAGATTTGGTTATTTCATAATATTAATGAACATAGAAATTCAAAGGGAAATGCAGACATTAATTAATAATTTAAAAAATAAATCTTACAAAATAGTAACTTCAAATTTGAATTCAATCTTGTTTAAACTATGCAATGGTAATTCACGATGTTTCAAAATACAAAAATATTGAAAAGTATTGTGGAAGGTTGAAGAAGTGATTCACTGATTTTCTAGCCCACGAGTAATAAATATTGAAAGACTATTACAGACTTTGAAGGATTTAAACTTGATATATTATGTTGATAGTATGTGTGATTTATCTATGGTGTTGTGACCGAGACAGAATTTTTGTCTGAGATGTTGGTACCAATCATAAGTCGATGTAGGGAGGCATATTTACGGTCCCCTGGCTTGTATCACGTGACATGACGTGATCATTGAAAAAGCTGACAAGCGGAAGGTATAGCTCGTTCTCACTTACCTCAGAGACGTTGTGTTAAGCAGACCTATTAGTAATGTGCTAAGTATATTGTTCCAGAAGTATGGAGAAGTGCGTTATTTCTGTTAGAAATGCAATTTAAACATTTCTAAAACATTGTAGAGTCAGTGCAGTCATGTTTGAGCATAAAATAGTGAAATTCGGACATCCGTAAGTAAAGATATGGACTTTAAACAAACTTCGAAAAACCAGCGTGGTTTTCACAAAGAACAAGTAATGGCGGGCTAACTCAGTGATTTGTAAAAAAGAAACGAACAGTGTTTTCGGAGTGAGTTCTATCCGTACATCATGAACTAAATTCAACGATTAGAGAGGCTAAACAATTCATCACGTATAAAATCATTTAAATTAAAATTTTCATAAATTAAAACATGTGTTAAAGTAAATTCATTTTGTAATATTAAAATTCTTAAAGTGCACTATAAAAGGAGAGCTCGTAAGTAATAAATCATTTAAATTAAAGTCTGCAATCGAATCTTTTGTTATTAATTTTAGTTTTGGAATAGAATAATTAATAATGTGTGTATGAATGCGTATATGATTCTGATTTAAAAACAATGATTTGCCAACCTAGTTTAATTTGTTTATGTGTGGTTTTTGATAAAATAAAAATGGTGAGCTAAAGTACTAAAGCCAACTACTATGACTTCTTAATTTGAGTTTTTTTATCCTTTCCAGAAGTACTTTATGGTAACGAACTTTGTTTTAATTATAAATTTAGTTTTAGTTTTTCTTTGTGAGTAAATCAAAATGGCGACAGTCTTTGGTGAACAGGAGATAATCTGGAGGGAACGCGCGCATGTGACAAACATGGCGGCTGATCCTTCAGACGAGTCCATTTGTAACCGAAGAACTGTAGTCACAGATATAAAAAGTATATGTGTAACAGAGATTTAGTGATCACCTGTGTTAGTCACAGATGTGATCAAAACATAACCTAACTTCAATTTTGGGGTTATGTTCGTTTGTTTTCATTGGGATTAAGGTGTTGTAATATTTTGAAATGATAATTTAATTAAATAAATAAGTAAATGGATTGAAGATAGGAAATAATAAATAATTGTTACACAGTAAAGGTAATTTTTTATTTAAAAATAACTTAGAAATATTTTTGTCAAAATTAAACTTTTATTTTTAATTTTTTTTATTTTTCATTAATAAATTTGTTTGTAAACGGCTTGCATAGTGGCAGCACGTTACAATTATAGGCTGATTTAGATCCATACTTGTTTCAAAATCTATTTTGTTTGGCTTTAAATAATATAGTTTTAAATAAACAAAGAAGGTTTGATAGTGTACTCAAGTGAAAGAAATATTATACTGTAACTGAATCCCCTCCATATAATCGTTTAATTGCTTCCCATTTTTGTTTAAAGATAAAACAACAAACTTTCGCTTTTCACTCATAATGACACTCTCATTCACAAAGTGTAACACTGACACTGACTGAAAACAAAAGAACAAAATACAGTAGCAGAGGGAAGAAACAACTTGTGGAAATTGATGGTGAGCCCTAAATACAATGACGCGAGGAGGATTATTATTACAAGCCTAAGCCCGCTTCTTCATTCACTTTATACTCCCTGTCTGCTAAAGGTCACCATACTATTGCGTTGGGTAAGGAGCGGAAATGTTTTCAGGATGTACAAGGCAAACAACAGTTTCATTTTCTTTCTGTTTAACACTCCGGTGCTCGCGTGGTGTATTGTAACGTGAGTGCTCGCGCGGAGTGCTATTGCACTCCATTTTGTACTGTGGGCTTTTCCTGTTATTGTGTTTTTTTATTTTGCACTAACATTTGAGCTTAATAGGTGTTATACTACACACAATTTACAAAAACAAATACCATATATACATATTTTTTTTTAATTAAAACATTGCTGTTTAAAAAAAAGAATTTTTGAAAAAATCTAAACTAACTTTGACAAAATAAAAATTATATTGGTAAAAACATAAAAAACTGAGCTTTTACATATTTTATAAAACAATTTAAAACATTGCAGTTTAGAAAAAAGAATTTTTGAAAAAATCTAAACTAACATGACGAAGTACAAATTATATTGGTAAAAACATAAAAACTGAGCGTTTTTATATATTTTACAAAACAATTTAAAACATTGCAGTTCAGAAAAAAGAATGTTTGAAAAAATCTAAACTAACTATATAGGCTATGACAAAATACTTATATCGGTAAAAATATAAAATACTGAGCTGTTACATAATGTTACAAAAAAGTTTAAAACATTGACGTTTAGAAATAGAATTTTTGAAAAAAATCTAAACTATGACAAAGTACTGTAATTATTATATCGGTAAAAATATAAAAAAACTGAGCTATCTTGAAAAACAAACTATCAGGATTCGAGCTTTACCTATTTAGCATAATCTGCTGACACACTTTTCAAATGATCGGGACACACCCACTTGTTGCATTTGAAACAGGACTTCCTCGCTCTGCCGCAGAGGTAACATTTCCCTTGGGTTGAGGCTGAGGTTGACCTGCTCCTTCGTCATCCAGTTTTAACAGAAGTTTGTAAATGTTAGTGTACTCAACAATTTTTAATATCATTTCACTGTCAATCATATTCAATAAAGCCTGTTCAGGTGTTTCAGCAAACCTAGCATTACCTTGCGGTCCGGGTCGGTGGAAGACTGGAATTATATTGTGTCTAGGAGTGCGGGCTGTGTGTGGTATTTGTGGGTTGATGAACCATCTTGATTTTCGGTATTAAATATAATTCAGTATTTTCAAAAGGGACTTGCAGTGGAGGGGGTGGCGGAGGTTCTGCCTCTGGTGCCAGCTCTTCCTGTGTTTGAATTCCAGTATCATTTTCCGAAATATCCATTTCATGATCACTAACATCTTCAGAGTCAGAAAGGCCTTCAACTTCGGGTCTGGGGTGATTGTGACCTTCAACATAATCCGTTTCTAGTTCATCGAGGTATTCCTCACCAAGGTCACTTTCATTGTCATCCTCTGTTTCACCCAACCAACGCCGTAACTATTCATGTTCATCCATTGTTTCTCACCACTTATATATTCTTGTAGAAAAAAATAATTTTTTATGTAAAAAACAATGTTAAACTTCTTTCACTAAAATGACAACACACGTTACTCAGGAAAAAACTGGAAATCGGTTGCTCGCGCGGAGTGCAATGGCACTCCAAATACTGCACCACTTGAGAAATAAATCAACAAAAAAATAGAGTAGCGCCATCCGGCAACTACCACTACACTGACAGGTGGCAGGGAAAAGGTAAATGACCGCTCAAGGCCATTCGTGTTGCCAATTGCGCTTTGCAAACAAAACAAAATACCTGCAGTGCTATTACACTCCGCGCGAGCACCGGAGTGTTAATCTAACACAAAAGTTTTTATTATAAATTCACTTACTGAGAAATCCTCTCATGCTATGAATTCTTTATATTAAAATTAATTCAGTTATTTTATGCAAGTTAACATAATTGATTTCGACAAATTTTTTTTTTTTAATCTTCCTTGGATAATACGGAAATTTGGGTAACCGAGGTTCTACTGTAACATAATTTTATAGGTTATAGGCTATTGACTACTTTTGGATAGGTAATTTGCACCATTATAAGTGTTTCGAAAAGTTTGAAGTTCAAATAAGAAAAAGCAAACTATTATCATTCGTGTTTTCAATTTACCTACACATTTTCTTTATTTATGAAGTGATGGCAAAATAATAACCACCCATTGAACTCGGTGCATCTGTTTTATTTCTGCTTAGAAATAATATACCTAAGGTTCTGCATATTTTCCAACGATTTTACTTCTTGAATTTTAGTGGAAGATTTCACTTGTTAAAAATCTTGTTTTTTGTTTGTTTAAAAACTATGGCAGTAATCTCATCAGTGAGTAAAAACCTTTTATTTGTCAGAAACTCAGAATTTATAGCTATCATCAATTATAATATTCAAAGTTTAAGGAATAAAAAACAAGTCAGGGGTTTGCGCTGAAAGTAATGTTAATAAACCTGGTTAAACTTAAGGAGGATTGTTACAGTTAATGTATCCATATTTCTAGAAAGATGGTAGGCCTAATATCAATGTTTTAAAAACACAAAAGGTATCTAAACTGTACTGTATTGCCTAAAGATTTTAGTACCGTAACGTATGAAAGCAAATTTATGAATTGTGTGATGACTGGGGATATGAATGCTTGAGTAATTTATTGTCAAATAATACTAGAAGAAATGTACCTATGTTAAAAATATCATTAAAGTAAAAAATCTAAGGATAAAAAGATAAATATTATGGGTACAGTGAGCAGTTTTTAAAATTTTGAGATGATAACAATTTGAGTATATTAAATATATGTACGGCTTAAGTATGTCTTTAATGCTTTTCAACACATCATCCCCTACGAGTGCAGAATCATTTTTAACACTCCAGTAGGCGCGCGGATTACAGGTGTAATCCATGCAATTTTTTTTTCGCCCAAACAGCAGTTGGCAACACGTATAACCTTGAGCGGTCATATACTTTCTCCCCAACTCTTCCCTCACCCGCCAGTGCAACCCCAGTCTTCTCGGCGCGCCTTTCGTTGTTAGACAAATTATTTCCTGAGCGTTGTTTTAACTGGATTACAGATGTAATCCACGCGCCCACTGGCGTTACAGTTTTTTCGTATATAAACATATTTAATTTTTTTTTTTCATTGTTATAAGATACAAAACTAGTTATTTATTGTTGCTTTGGAACGGTATTCATAGTTTCATGTGTTTAGTGGACAATAACATTAGGAAATATGAATAAAAGTGAACAAGAACAGTTAGATCAGTGGCTAAGAGAAACAGAGGACGACAATGAAAGTGTGTTGGGTTTGGAGGACAGAGGAAGATAGAGTGGAATATGATAGTGTAAACAGAAGTGATAAAATCGACTTGGAAGAAATTCTAGAGGAAGAACTTGGTGATGTTGAAATGGTAGAAGCTACACAGCAAGATCTTCAAAACGCCCCTCAACGAGTTCCTCAAAATGCTCCACAACAAATACAGCAGGTACCTTTTAGCAATCCAGAATTTTACATTGGACAAGATAGAGAAACGAGATGGTATTTAGACCCACAAGTAGCGCAAACATCACGCACACCCAGACACAATATAATACCAGTGTTTCATCGTCCAGGGCCACATGGCAATACTAAACAAGCACAAACTCCTACAATGGCACTTCAGTGCATAATTGATGATGACATCATTTCCAAAATAGTTACCTATACAAATATTTACATTGAAAAAGTAAAA
>JAGFPH010018733.1:5670-16023 GCA_018207615.1 Philaenus spumarius
TTAGGTTAGGTTAGGTTAGGTTAGGTTAGGTTTATTAACTTCGTGCTATGTTAATAACAGTTATTTTTAAAGGATTCTTGATACTAGAAACTATTAAATGCAATATTGATTGGAAATAAAACGCTCCTGTTGCAATATTTTTTTGTCTCGATGCTGAGCTATCACTTCTTTGACTTCTTGAGGCCGATTGAAAACAATGGTTATTACTCACAGCCTTAGCCGTTTTTCCCTGACTTATGTTTGAAATATAAGTAATGTGCAGGAATATCATCGAGGGATAACCGCGGGAGTATAATTCCCGTTTTTCCCTCACTTGTAGCAGCTACCTGACCGAACCATTGTGGCAGTTCGTGTGTTTCTTATCTTGCGAAATGACCCTTTCTAATCCCCTCTAATGACTGTGGCAGTTCGTGCGTTTCAGATGAACCCAAAATTTGTGGCAGTTCGAGTGCAGCCCTTTAAATAGCTCGTTTAATTAATAGTTATAGAAAAACGAAAAGTAACAGCTGATGTAATCGAATCCAGTTGACTTTTTTGGTCCTATGATTTATCAACTCAGTCCACTTATTGCAAACAGTTACTTTTGAGTCAGCAAGACGAAAAAGAATTTTCCTTATTCAGAGCTCTGTGTTGTCAATCACTCACCCCAGCAGAAATATTTCGATCTTGAAATTCAACCCTTAAACGTAATCAAGTTCAAAACGTTTTTGTCTCGGTTACAATACGAAGCGGCGAGCAATACGATGGTTTTCTCAGTCGCTTGAGAAGAGATCGTAAACCAAATTATCCAACAACCAAAGGCACGTTTTTGACCGGATATAAATTTGCTAAAGATTGTTCGTACTCGATAAAAACGTTTTTGGTTTTATCTAAAAAAAAATTACGTAGGCGGTATTTCGGCAATTTTTTTTCACGCGCAAACACATTCCACTAGTGTATTTCGTACACGCAGGCAGACATTTAGCGCATTTGCGAGTAGTATAATTTCCTAAACAGTAGGGTTAAAATATATAAACATTTTGGAAATTCGATTCAGTAGCGTGTCGAATTATTTAGTTTTTGTGAAATTAATCTATACATAAAAATAAAATTGAAGTGTCTTTCTGTGATTTAAAAATAAATACTTTTTCTAGTCTATATGGTTATTCACACTTTACAAAAACAAAAAATTTTGTTTTTAATGTTTTGTCTGATTGTCTGTCTATCTGTGTGTATGTTTCTTTGTCCAGGCTAATCTCCGGAATGGCTGAACCAATTTTGACGAAACTTTCATCTGCATGTAGAGGCGTTTTTAGAGATTTACCAAGGATAATTTTTATCCTGCAAATATTTATCGTTCCTGTTAAAAAAAATAAAATTAAAAAAATGGACAAAATTAGGAATTTTTCGAACGGACGTGACGCGTGACGATTTTAAATAAAACAGTTGGTTTGGATCAACAGCGTAACACTTTGACAATCTGTGCTTTAATTTACTGTATACGATGGTTTAACCGTTAAAAATATTTATCAAAACTGTATAGAAATATCGTGAAATGTAGGCACTCATAGTTGTTAAATACACCTCAAAACCGGATTTGTATTTGTATGATCGTTCGTGAGTGATGCGTAACAAACTGGAGGTAAACGCCATTTTTATCGTGTATTGAAAGTAGCTAATAATTTACGTAGGCCTAAAGGTTATGCCACACCGACATCCGTCTCTACCGCCGAGGGACGGTAGCGCGCGGACGTTTTACCACAAGCCAGTCCACACCAAAAGTACCGCGCCCGCGCGGGAGTTTTGAGGTGGGAGTGGTCAAGCTCATCTCGCGACAACAGCGCTGTCACTTCGAATCTTGGCCACTGCTAGTAGTGAACAAGATGTCGTCCGATGTACCTTGGTGCAACCGCGACTTCCTAAGAAATAGTGTTCCGTGGTGGAAGACGATTCTAGTAGTGACGAGGAACTGATACTGTTATACTCGGTGTCCTGCAAGAGGTCTAAGTGGGTTCTCCCCATAAAAGAAAAGAGGGAAACTTATGGGGAATTCCACCATCTTGTATCAGAGTTGGAGCTTGTCGAAGCAAGGTTTAAAACTTACTTCAGACTGAACCCAGAACAGTTCAATGAAGTGTTGTCACTAGTTGAAGAAGACATAAAGAAAAATGATACCAACTACCGTAAAGCAATAACAGCTAAGGAGAGATAAGTTGTTCCATGATGGCAACAAGAAAAACAAGAAAACACAACGTCAAACAAGGGTCACAGTCGCGACGTAGTGGTGGTGGCGCGACAAGGGAGATGGCGATGGCCTTGGTCGTTCGAGGGGCACCCCTGCGCATGCGCAAGACCACACTCCCGCCTCGGTAGTTTAAAAAAATCGCTACCGAAATCGCTACAAATTGCTCGGTAGCAAGTGGTAGTGGCGGATACTACCGCGCGGCTGCTCTGTGTGACCTGTTCCATTTGTTAACACGGTGAGCGATTTTTCAAACTTCGCGTCCGCCGCGGTAGCGAGCTCGGTGTGGCATGGCCTTAAAAGGAATACATAGTTAGAGTTTGTTCCAGGGATCTCATTTTTTTATTGCGTGCAATGATAAGGCGCAGTATTTACCTGATAGTTCTTTTATTTATTTAATCGCATTTGCGAGAGAAGCAGCAGGTACCAGCTAGTTATAAATATACCGTAAATAAAAATTATATTTGGTATTAGCTATTCTCTACCCATATCACTTGCATCCAATAGTTAAAATTGTTCTTTTTGTATCTGAAAACTCGGCGTATCAAGAATCTATCTTGTGTATTCGTATATAAATGAAGGCAATTCAAGAAGACAAATATAATTTTGTTATACACCTTACAGACATCTCTTTACGAGATTGTTGCATGTAAAACAGACGTTTATCAAGTCAAGACATGTCCTGATGACAAAGTGGTCTTTGTACTTTAGCACAGTTTAAATGCCAACAACCACTCACAAGGACTTTGCACAGTAAGGGATGTTTTACAACCCTTTCACACTAAACTATTTTATCTTGTATTTCTGATTTATATCCTATACTATATGTAAATCCCTTTACAGTATTTTACAGATTCGTTACACATACAAATATTAGCAATATAGTCAAGAAATTAGACACTATAAAAACATAAAAGGCAGTAGGCTACTTCCAAGTTTGATACACCTAAATTTTTCCTAAGGTCAATAAGTTTCAACATAAAACATTTCAAAAGACCTCAATTTTGTATCGGAGATATTTAATTTGTTTGCAGTTTTTTTATATGTATAAACAGAGTATCACAAAAAAAACTTAGCTAGTGATATAGAATCGCATTGTATACATAGAAATAAATAAAAAAGTCTCGTAACTTTTTTCGAATTCAGCTTTTAGTTTAATCGCAATCCACCGTTTTGTTTTTTTACAATATACGTTGGAACTGGCTCACCACTTCAACGTCTAATGAATTTCCAGTTTCAATAGAAGTAACCGTACCGTAGACAATTTTTTTCGACGAAGGCTATACTTAGGTCTGTTTTATCTTCATTTACTTCACTTCCTTTTTCATTCCATTCCACTGCAGCCCTTGTAGCATTTACCAAGGATTTCTCCGACACAACATGTACAGCTGCAGCAGTAACACGCGTGTAATGATTCCGTGCCGTACTTGGCGGCGGAAGATTTAACATTGCGCACAACTTACACTTTACCTGATTCCAAATCTTTTCCGATGCAACGTAAACCGTAGAAAAACCTCATGCTAGTGTCAAACATGCCTAGGCCTACCCCATTGTTCTTTTCTACAGTCCAAAATAGATTTCTACACTGCATTATAAACAACTTACACTTAGCCTACTTACCAAACCCTTTTGAGCTTCGATGTTCATAAAGAGGGTTTAGACTGCCTCTGCACTGTTTACATCCAGCATTTTCAATCATAGATTTTAGAATATCTAAACATCTTTATATATAATACTTGAAGCCGTTTTTTGTAAAAACAAATCCTCCATTATTTCTGGACCAATTTTAATGTTTGAGGTTTCAAAAAATTCGTCTCATTTCGTAGTTTTGCAATAAGGTTTTAGATGTCAAAAATTCTTATCCTTAATGGCGTGAGCTAATATCAAAGGTCGAGTTTTCCCCACAAGATTAACATGGAAAATATTTAAAAACCATTTCTATACAAAACAGCTGTTTATAATAAGAAACAAACTAATCCAGCTGCTTTGTGGAATTAGATATTGATTTTTATAAGGGAGGAAATGAATTATTTATTCAAATTATGAAATTTACGAACTAATTTGTTTTGAACATTTAACATTATTTACCATCTTAGTTTTGAGGTTATTATTTATAACTTTTTTGTTAGGTTTTTGATTAAGTGTAGACCTGAGCCTTACTGGTTCTTTTAACCTTTATTATTACTGCTGTTATAAAATATAAGAAATAATTTGATTTGAACATTTAACATTATTTACCATCTTAGTTTTGAGGTTATTATTAATCCTACACTTTATTATAAATAAAACATAACATATGTTTTTAGAAGGTCGCACCGGGGGTTGGCGTGCGGAGCACGCAGGGGTCTCCCCTAGTATAATAATATTCTCACTTGAAGAACCTTCAAACCCATCAAATTTATTTGCACTAGACTATCAGCTTCTTTTGAGATGCACTGGGTGGCACTACCGGCTTAGGCCTATAGGCTTTGAAGGAACAATATTACTTTGCACGGGTTTGTCCTATAAAGTCTATTACCTTTGTTGGCCTTATTATTTTTAACTTACCGCTAAGAAAATTGAAAATTTTCTAAAATCGGGAGGTTATTGGTTTCACCTGGTTTTTCGAAAATCGAGTATTCATCAGATCTCGACGTTTTGAGGTCCTAGGAATCTTCCCTGACCACTCCCGAGAGGGTGTCACCCTGTCTGTAGGGGTGTGTGTGTGTGTGTGTGTGTGTGTGTGTGTGTGTGTGTATGTAAGTATATGACCCGCTTATAACTTTTGAACGGCTTAACCGATTGGATCCTACCACACGGCGTTTTAAAGCGTTCCATCAAACTTAGATTTCCTGAAAATTTCAACTAATTCGGACCGGTAGGTTCTGAGAAATTTCGAAAAAACTAAGAAATAAAAAATTTTCAAATCAGGTTTTTTTGGAATAACTTTTAAACGGCTTTACCGATCAATTCCAAAATCTAATCAGCTTTTAACCTTGAAAAGAGACGTCGATCGCTACCAGTCCGGTCAAAATCGGTTAATTCGTTTGTGAGATATCGTGAACGAAAAAAAATCAAAAAAAGTGTTTTTTTCTCAATTTTACCGAAATTTTTCATCGGAAAAATTTTTGTTGTCGATTCTTTCAATGGACTCGAAAAACTGCATCGATTGCCGCAAATCGCATACAAATCGGTTGATTCATTCGCGAGATATCGTGAACGAAAGAAAATTAAAAAAAGTGTTTTTCCTCAATTTCTCCGAAACTTTTCATCTGAAAACTTTTTGTTGTTGATTCTTTCAATAGACTTAAAAAACTGCATCGATTGCCGCAAATCGCATAAAAATCGGTTGATTCATTCAAAAGTTATGTCAGTTCAAAATTTCCAAAAATAGTGTTTATCAAACTTTCATCATACTTTTGTAATTAAACTTAGCGGGAAGTTACAGGGATGGCCTTTAGGGTCAATCGTTTTCCAAATTTTTTTTAACTGCCTTTGGAGTAGTCATGGCTTTTTCTGTATTCTTAAACAATTAGTAAACGAATACCAACAAAGCTAGTACACTTTTAACAAAAGGAGAGCGGAGTTTCAAACTTTTTATTCCTTCGCCCTACAAGCCCTTCAGAAATTTACAAAATTATTTTATTAAGTTTAAAAAACAAGAAGTCTGTTGGCTGGGATAATATTCCAACATCAGTTATTAAAGCCAGTGCTCATGTTATCTCAAGACCACTATCTGTTCTGATAAATCAGTCTTTCGAAACTGGAATATTTCCAGAACATATAAAGTATTCAGTTAAAAACCAATTTTTAAAAAGGGCAATAGTAAAAAAATTAGCAACTACCGTCCTATAACTCTTGTCTCAGTTTTTTCCAAAGTATTTGAAAAATCAATGATGAAAAGAATCGTTTCTTTTTATAGTAATATTGAACAAAAGTCAATTTGGATTTCGTAAGGGTTTATCAACTTCTTCAGCCATTTTTGCGGAAGATTGGTTCATGTAAATAACTTTAAACTGAACGTGACAAAAACAAAATTAATTTATTTTAGTTTACAGTCAAATCCTAAATTATTATGTAATAAAAGGTAAGGAAGTAATCCAAAGCTCAAATAATGTTACATTTCTTGGCACTAGACTCAAATTTAAATTGGAAAAGTCACATTTGAGGGTTAGCTGAGTCACTGGCGTCAGTTTGCTTTCTCCTCAAAAAAATTTTCTCTGTGACTAGTTTAAAAATAATAAAAACCGTTTATTTTGCCTATGTCAGTTCTCGTCTAAGATATGGGGTGGCATCTTGGGGGAACTCTGTTGAATCAATTAAAATATTCTGTTCACAAAAAAGAATTTGACGCTCAATGTTCCATCTAAATTATAATCAATCTTGTACACTTTTTTTTAAAAAAACATAATATTTTAACTTTCCCTTGTATTTATATTTATGAAATTTTCATTTTCTTTAAGAGCAATTATAATATATTTGAAATTAACCAGCACACCACAAATACCCTATCCGTCAAAAACTGTTTCAATATCCTATTTATAGACTTACATTTTTTGAACGCGTAATTTATTACTCTGGTATAAAGTTGTTCAATACACTTCCAGAAAATATCAAAAACATAGGTTCTATCCCCAGTTTCAAGAGTTCACACAGGTGCTACCTCCTAGAAATGCGTTCTATTCTGTGGAAGGGCTTATTTGTTATAAAAATATTATTATATTCAATAATTATATATATAAACTGTATTAACTGTGTTTTTGTTGTTTTTTAATAACATTTTAATGTAAATTTATGTGTGATTTTGTGTATATGTATGTTTTATTGTTTGGTACTTTTATTTATGTAACAAATGTAATTAAAAGACATCACAGCCTTCTAGATAACTTTTACTATAAGAAATAACTACACACTATATGAAATAACTTACAGGCTGCGAGGATTAAAAACAAGGTTGAAGTGATAGTCAAATACCAATAAAAAAAGTTGCAGTGACATGTTTTCCATAAGTTTAATATATTTGTGTTCAGAATAGATTAAATATTATTAAAAACAAATAAAATGTTTTTCAAAAATTACAAAAAATCGTTCGAGTCTCCTTCGGCGATGCGATGTGTTAAATGCACCCTAGCAGTCTATGAAGTGACTATAGTGCTAACAGAAATTGGTAAAACTAAAAAACAGCAAATCAAATAGATGATCCCAAAACAGACGGCAGGACAACAGGGTTGCCGCAACTCTTTAATTTGTACAACAAAGTTGACCTAACTGAGGGTTAAAATACACTCTGCTTGCTGCTTAAGGTATGATTTAGTTCCTTAAATAAATATGTATATAGACCTAGTATATATCGAACAAGAAGTCTTGACATACCGACTATAATCAATGTACAGCCGAAACTATGATTGCTAGAAACGTAAAACTAGAATGGTATTTTCATTCAACTATGAAAGGATTTAAAACAAATTTATTTTAAGTGTTAAATTTGATAAACAATACTGTTCACTCCCAGCTCTATAGCAGATAAAATAGCTGATTCCAATCAAAAGCTTAGCAACACATTTCTAGGTGTGGCCTATACTGAACCAACAAACTTTTTTGAATGCATTTACATTCATTACCATAGCTACCATCTTATCAAATTTAGAATTAATTATTGTACTCAGCCAACACCCTCTTTTAGGTTATGTCAACAAAATAAAAACAAACACAAATAAAATAAACGGTACCAGATAACTGCCACATACTTTCTCCCAGTTGAAACTTTATACCTTCCCAAGAGTAGCATAGAAGGTGGTTATTTAGAATTGCAAAAGTAGGAAAATGGTACCATGGAAAATATTAGATGCATGTAACACACATCCATATTATATTATTATTATTTAATCTATTCTATCGATTTCGAACAAACTTGCACCAACCATATCAATTAGGCTTGCATAGATTTTAAATAAGGTTTAGAAAAACAACCCCCTTTTTGGCCAAAAACCCCCAAAAATCTGTTATTATTATTACCTAAACGAGAGTTTTTAGAAATATGCGGTTTTTTGCATATGGTAGACATTAAGGGCTACAAACAAGCCAAATTTTATCAAAATCGTTAGAGCCGTTTTTGAGAAATTTAGATTTTTCTCGTTTTTTGGCCATTTTTGGAGGGTAAAACCTATTGAAAATCAAAAATTTGAAAAAATGAAAAATGCCTGGAGATATTCCAGAACTACACGTACATACCAAATTTCATCAAAATCGGACCGTTGGTATGGTATCCAGCTCTGTACACATCATAACAGACACACGAACAGACATCACCAAAAAAACACTTTTTTGGGCTCAGAGAGCACCAAAACAAATAATTCCACTAAAAATATTTTTGGGTTCAGGGAGCACCAAGATAGATAATTCCACTAAAAATTTTTTGGGGGTTCAGGGAGCACCAAAACAGATAATTCCACTAAAAATTATAATTCGAAAATGTGGACGAAAACAATATTTTCTTCATATACTACGCACAGGGTGGAGAAAATAAAAAGGAGTTGTATAATTAAAACGTCTGTTGTACATACATCAGAAATAAAACAGTGGTTTGGTTCAAAAATTTCACTCAATTTTAGGTCAAGTATATGCCATACTAAAACACGTTTTTTGAATGCAATTACATTCGTTACCATAGCAACTAACTTCGGAATCAGAATCATTCTTCGCAACCGATAGTGTTTTTTAAGGTTAGATAATTTTCGAACCCAAATTAAACCCTGGCTTATCCTCATATACTGGTAAAGTCTCCTAAACAAGTCCAGTTAGGGACGAGGGAGGGAACTAAGGGATGTTTACTGTAATCTAACTTGGACCAAAGTATAAATATTGACAGTGTCCACAACGTGTGTCAACAATACCCCAAACACCGGCTCACACAATATAACCGCAAAGCAAACATAGTTACTGCAAAGTGTCACGTGATAAAACCAACAGCTGTTAACTAGTTCCGAGGTCAACGTACAGAACGCGCTGCAATCGATACCTGTTGATTTGGCAACGGTCTAAAAGGAATTACAGTACTTCGATCATAGAGACATTCTCAAAAACGTTCTTACGCACCTACTAAATCGTAATATGGTTTCGTAAACAATAACCTTCATTTTTTTAATTTATTTTGGTTTCCGAAAACCTGAACTATTTTTTGACAAGGTAGTACGTCAAAACAAATTTAAATCAGTAGTTCGAAAAGTAAATATTGAAAAATTAAATTTAAAAAATCAAGAAATGCAATTTATTTAATATAACGAAATGATATGTAACAATACAAATAATTCTGTTTGAAATTTTGTAATTTACTAATGAGAAAAAATAAATAGGCCTATCACTATAAAATAATGAATGTAAATAAAATCAATCTACAATATACAATTAACTAGAATGCTACCAACTGCTCGTTTCGCTCGCCAATTACCAAGCCGACTCACGGTCAAGCAAATGCAAACAAATTATAGTAGGCCTATATTCTGACTTATTTATTAGGACAGAGTACCAGGAGACCGAGCTAAAGCTCGATTATAAGCAGGGCTATGATTTCAATAACTATTATTGCAAATTTCCGTGAACATCGTTTAGGTTAGGCCTATAACATCAAACAACTAAATAAAGGGTATGTTTATTTAGCAGAAGTATTCGTTGCCATGGTAACTATAAATAGATACAAAATTAGGCTTACCTCTAATAAAATACAGTTTAAAAGAAAACAGATGATTATTGTAATGGCATTGAAAACATTTGCATCAGCTGTGCTTCGTTTAAAAGAAAACAGATGATTATTATAATGACATTGAAAACATTTGCATCAGCTGTGCTTTGTATTGTTTAAAATGGACAAATTTCACTTTTTAATTTAATAAAAAGACGTAGAAAACGAATTTTCCCAGACTGGTGACCATTTCCAATCGATTTCTCGTGGCCAAAAGCCCCATATAAAATAAAAAAATAAAAAATCCTTAGACGGAGATTCCAGATCCATTTAGCAGATAGACAATTATCTCTCGCTTTAGAAGATAAGATATAGACTCTGTTATTTTTTTTTATATAGAAGAGAGGCATTTTTAAACAAAACATGAACAAAATGTAATATGGTAAAGTAGTATTTCAAACCGGACAAAAGGCCT